>JAQGBB010000203.1:0-23261 GCA_034691745.1 Prismatolaimus dolichurus
AACGGGGAAAATTCTTGGTCGAAAGCAAAAGTATGGGCTGGACAGAGGTCAGAGTACATTGTCTGAGGGTGAGTTTCCATTACAAGCACAAAGTTTAGCGCTATATAAATTTTATCCTCAAAGCACATGGGATGGCACTTCTGGAATAATCCCCCCTGGGGGATTATTATTTTGTAAAAACTTTAGCCCAAAATGGCAAAAATTGAATAATCCCCCCCCCGGGGGGATTAATCAAGAAAATATGGTAGTGCGTAGCAAAACGGAAAGAAAACTTGTATTATTGACGAAAAACTGGACAAAACACAAATTCCTATAAAAAACTAAAAGTAGTACAAAGTAAGCTTCCGAAAAATATTTAATGAGCTCATTTCGAGAAAAAAACCTCAAACATGAAGATCGTCGACTAATATGACAATCAGCGGGAATTCAACTCCTACGTCGAACTACACCCACGATCAAAGCTCAATAATTCGCGTGCGCTCGCAGCACGTGAAGTTGTAGGTTTGGATCTTTTCACTTTGTCATGTGACCGTCGGTTGATGTGAGAAGATTTTTGTGCATCGTCAAGCCCGCAAATTCGGCACGTAGCTGACTAATTAGCGCGTCTTTCTTTCACTACTGACGTAGGCGATTCTCGCGGTACTTATATTCAAGGTAATTTCAGATTGCAGTTCAGAAAAGATATTTTTCGTTTTTAGAGGCCGACGAAAAATGCTCCATTGCGTCAAGCTTTACGTGTGCTTATTTCTCTTGACTGCGAACGTCGTGACCGCATTCCAAGAATCGCAATATTCACGGGTAAGAGAAAATTACTGCCAAAATCGATTAAAGCTCCAGTTTTTGTGCTAAAAAAAGAGGGGGCCTTTGTCGTGCGTCTTTTAGTGGAATACACGTAAATCGATTCGAAATTCGAGTCCAGAAAACACGTGACTTCGGCTTGCGAAAGACGAATCGAATTTTCCCTGAAAGTCGAATCTAAATCTAACCAAATCGAGCTGCGACGGACGGACGTTTTTTCTCGAAAAAACGAGTTCGGTTTTTTGGGGTTTTTTGTTTTTATTTTTGGTTTTGTCGGTTTTCTGAAAAGTTACTAAAACAGCAAAAAACATGCTGAAAGCCGCTCTCAAAAAAAGGAAACCTTAAAAAGAAATCACAAAAACCGAAAAACCGAAAACAGTTTTTGAAAGCCATGTCTAGAATGTCCCTAAAAACCAAAACAGAAAGAAAACCGAAATTAAAAGGAGAAAAAATAGCTCAAAAACGTGTTTAAAACGTCTCTTAAGAGAAATAAAAAACCAAAAACACCGAATTAGAAAACAAAGAAAACCGCTTCTTTTTGGTTTACTAAAAAACGAAAACTTTCGGTTCTGTTACCCCAAAAAATGGAAATTTCGAGTTTTCTTTGATTTATCAAAAAATGGCGGTTCATTGTCAAACTGATCGAACCGATTCTATGTGACCTCCTTGTAGTCACTACTACTACACATGGCATGAGTGTTTCACATCAGGCTGGACCACTGTGTTCTTTGGTGATCCAGAAAACTTTTTGAAAATTGATCTACGCATCAAGATCATAGAACGCTGGATTGAGTAATGGAATGCATATTCCATGTTTTAGATTTTGGCAGCTTTAAGACTAATCGAGCGACCCATTGAGGATCTGCCTCAGCGTGGCAATACGCCAAAATTGCTTGACGACGAGATTATCCACGCATCTCCGCCGGATCCGATACCATCGAACGTGCAGCTTAGATCCGAAGGTCTGTATGTTTGATTAGTCCGATTTTAGCCATATGTGATGCTTATGCGCTTTACTTTCCAGGAAAACTGTGCAGATTCAAACTGTGCGGAAAACTGCTAAGTCTGAAATCGCACGGTCTCATCGTTCGACGAATTCCACTCCAACAGTTTGGCGACGACTAAGCTCGACACACAGACTGCATTTAGCTGTTAACTTAGCTTAGCAGTTAACAAGCCGCTAGTATAATTCGTTCAAGTTAAAGCGCAGTATTTTGCTTGCACGTATCGATTTTCTGGAGCTAGGTGTAGGCTTAGGGGCGACATACTATTTACGTAAAGCACGAATTTGCATTTTTCGACACCTCTTCCCCATGTTGACGTTTGTCATGTTGGACCGGAAGCCGGACTTCTCTCCGGAACACTGAAAATTTATGTAAACATTTGGCTGATTGCCCTCCCCCTACTGCCTTACGTAAATAGTGTCGCTCCTAGGCAAATTTGTCACATTCGCGGATACGTAATTTGGTTCGTGTAAAGCTTGCGCGTTATATGAACTGATTTCGTTGAACTTTTTGGTGTTCAGAGTTTTGTAGCTTAAAACGCTCTCGCTTGTCCACTGGCCACTTGCGCCGAGTTTTGACCCAACACAGCAACGAACGGGTCCGATAGGTGGCCACAATCTTTTTGCGTACCCACTTCACTCCGCTGAAATCTTAAGGAAGATTACACGAATTTTGTTGTCATTAAATTTCTAAAACGTTCGCAATTGAAAATCTAGCTCGAACGTGGGCGATCTCTGACATTCTTCGTTCTGGAATAGCGTTCGAAAAAGTTGAACGCACGAGTCTATGATGGGCAAGGAACTTAAATAACATCGGGTCGACATCGTTTTTCTGCCGCTGGCATTCAGAAGTGGTGGAATGAAACTAAAGTCTATTTTCTGAGTCAGTAGCCTCGAGGATCGGTAGATCCGACTTGTTACAGCCTCATATGCAAATTTGCTATCCGTATGTACGTTTGACTCTTAAAAAGCGCTGCGCTGACTAAGCGAGTTTTGTGGATTTTCAGGTCCACTATCATACTAAACTCTCGTGGTCCTCGAGAGTCAGCCAGCATGTGCGACTTGCTAGATGTCCGCCTCAACATCATTAGCTCTCCGAAGACGGTAAAAGATCTTCTCATGAAACCTGTCATGCGCTCGTTAGCTGCGCTCACTTTACGGTTCGGTTATCCGACGTTTCGCGCTACGTTAACTGCAAGCTCCCTATAAACACTGCCAATTAGCGATGAACTTCAGTGAATCAGTGTTTTCCCTGCTCAACGATGTTCAGCAATGCCGTCTTCACTGTGGAGGGTGGCGACTCGCGACCTGCAACAAAATCTCAAGCGGGTAAAGTTCGTCCAAGACGCTTTTGGTCAGTTTTTCGATTAAATTGACAAGTGCAAAAACAGTTTTTGCCATTTTTCGCCCTTTTCAGCGCTGAAAAAGCTGCCCCTTTTCACTAATTTAGCTGCTAAATCGTCCTTTCTGTTCAAGGGTGTTGACGACGTTAAAATTTGTCTAAAGCATTTTTCGGCAATTCTGTCACATTTTTCACCGTTTTCGCATGCCGAACTGGGATCCCCGGGAAAAATTTCAACTGTCGGGGGGAAACATTTGACCCGCAATTAATAATAAATTGATTTTTATTCGTATTGCTGCTCCGCGGAAACTAATCAAGTGAGCTTACTGGCGTGGAAAATTGTCTAAAATTTTTGAGATTCAATACTGTTATTCTTAAATTTAAGAGTGATTTTCGAAGAGATAAGTTAAGAAAGACGATTATGTTCGAAACTTTTTGTCATTTGCCAGCGGCTCGTCACTTGTTCTAGACGTTAAAAATCGAGCCGTCTCCTGGCGCTCGCGTGCGTCAAACGTAAGGCAAATGTTCTCGAGGGACATCAACAAGAAACCGACGGATGTAAGAAGCGCCTCTAAGGTTCCAACCGTCAGAACTATCTCGGTCGAAAGCAATAAAGGCGTTCCAATGAGTCCCGAGAACACAAGGAGCCAATCGTTGCATTTTGCCAGTGGGAGAGTTCAAGGCAGCCCACTTTCCAGAGAACACAAATTTGTTGTAAGCATCCGTGGTACTGTATTCCCGATTAATCCCACCCGGGGGATTATTCCGGAGGGGATTATTCTGTCACATTTTTTCTCAGAAGTCAGTTAATTATATATGTTTTTTTTCAACTGACAAATGGTTTTTTTACGTAGTAACGCGGAAAATTCTGGGTCAAAAACAAAAGTGTGGGCTGGACAGAGGTCAGAGCATATTGTCGGAGGGTGAGTTTCCATTACACGCACAAAATTTAGCGCTATACTAATTCTATTTTCAAAGCACATGGAATGGCACTTCCGGAATAATTCCCTGGGGAATTATTGTATTGTAAAAACTTCGGTCCAAAATGACAAAAATTGAATAATTCCCCCGAGGGGTATTAATCAAGAAAGTACGGTAGTAAAACGAAACTCCCGAAATAATTTCGGCTGAAAATTGTAGAGGACGAACTTGAATCCGTACGAAGTTCAGCGTGATCACGAGGCGAGCTGTCTCTCGATCTCATCGCTTCGTCCATCCAGCCCATCGATGCCGCCGGTAACTCTAGGGGCGACTACAAAATGGGCCAAACGTAGAGGCCGGGTTGGGTCCGAACCAGAATTTTGGGTTTTTGACCCGAAAATCTGAGCTTAAAATTTCAAAATTTGTACAAAATCAGCCCGAACCCATGCGAACAAAACTGGAATCCTGAGTTTTTTTATCCCAACCGAATCCGAACTATAAAAAGTGACTCGAAGCCGACTCTAGGGCCAGGCCCAGCACAGGACCATCACGAGAAAACAGAGATCACGTCCAGAAACTTTGCAAAGCCTTCTCGAAAGTCGGTAGAACACTTCGGGAGTGGGCAGGGGAAGGGAACGTGATGATGAAAAGGGTAACTTCACGTCCGTGGAGAAACGGCTGTCTGACTACGTTCGTCTCATCACGCTCATCTTCCTTCCAATTTGCATTCTCTCGTCGAGTGTTCTCAAGGAAAAACCTCCTGCAGGCGTCTTTCTATTTCTTCAAACTACCTCGAAGATTTTCCCTTTTCCTTCCCGAAAACCCCGACGGAAAACTATCACGCACGGCATAAAGTCCTTCTGTGGTGACCGTTTTTTTTCTCAGAATTTCACAACCAGTTTTCTCGAGACTAGCTGAATCTACAACGGACACCAATATATCAAAGTTGTGGCCATCATCACGAACGTTGGAGTCTCAAGAAAACTATAAAATTTAGACAAAATCAGTCAACGCAGAGGGACTTGAGCCACGCGTGATAGTTTTTTCGCCGAAACACTACTCGCTGGTTGCTGCAGATGGGCTTTGAGATGATCGATGACCAAGTGGGTCGATGTGATTCGTCGGCGTCGGCGTACTCGTACACAAAGCAGCTCGCCTTTGGCCGAATTCATCCAACGGATCCGGTCGCCTGTGAACCGGATGTCGACACGACGTCGCTACGCCATCGACACTTTAGGCCACACGTTCGCAGTTCGGGCGGACGCAAGGCCGCCACCTGTGTGACCCTTGTGGTCTTCCTCATCTTTCTGCTCCTCTCGTCGCTCAACTGGCTGAAAAACTTGCACATTGAGAACAGCGTGCGCGAAATTTACGCGGCGATTTCACCAAATGGGACAATTGGCTAATATTTGGAGGATGTAAATAGTCCATACCAGCGTCTGCACTCGTGGAATGTGTACTACGTAGTATACTGTTGTACCAGCGGCTTTGTAGCTTTTTACGTAGCGCCTGAGGCATTGTTTGTGGATTTTACGCGTTTCTGCCATAAACCTGGCTTTTCAACAAAATTGACCACTGTAGACCCCAAACCAAAACCAACGCAAAATCTTATCCATGCAGTCAAAGGAATGGAAAACAAATATAGCACACGCCGCTTCGTAGCGTTATCGCTTCGCTGCGATTCTTGCAAGCCATCGTTGTGCTTCATTCGACGCTAATTTCGAAAGTTCTAACAGATTTTTAAATTTTTAATTTTCCGATTTCAATTTTCAGAATTTCTCTTTCAACCACTTGAGAAAATTTTCCCACGCCATAGCGAAACTTTGTCGTTCCTCAAATCTGGCATACTCTATTTCTTTTCTTCGTTCCCTCAAAAGAAAAATTTTTTAGGCGTTTTTAGGCCCACTGACGAAGTCAGTAGACCTTAAGCGGTGGGATGTGTCGTCTGTCTGTATATACGTGTGCACCTTGGCCAAAACCTACGTTTTGTTCGCAAATGGGTCAAATCGGTCAAGTATTGCGGCGCCATGACTCAAAATAAGACCCTACGTAACCCATTGTTAAAATGACGGTGTTCGGGAGTTCTCTTGGAAGTAAAGCAGTGGTTAGTGTTTTCCGTTGTTATCAATGGCGAATGATTCAGACTACGGTAGGCCGACGTGTTTATCTGACTGCATGATTTACGCTGCAAATGCTTTTACAGAAATAATTTCTAAATTCTAACTAATACACTGACATCTTGATCTACGTTTTAGGTCTACTGAGACCTGGCGACAGTGGGCCTACAGGATCGGTACATCTAACTTGTTGATTTTTTGCAAGAATAGCAAATCAAAGATGCTTTTCTCAAATTGCTAAAAAAACGGCGGCATACACCTTCCGTCTTTTCCATGATGTCAGCGCTTTTAACGACGTGCAGGTTTTCACGTATCTAGCACGCAGAATGTATCCGCTACGGCCATAAAAACGCCACTTCGCGTTCCTCAAATCATCGCACAGCTGTTACCAGATTGTTATTTGCATATTGTCTGACGCATCGAGAGTATAGCTTCTGCGATAAAGCAACAGCGCTCAGCGCGTTGAAGGTTATTTTAGCTTCCTCGCGTTCTAGCTCTTCTCCGTCTTGCATTGAAAACTTGCAAGTTCGCGCCGCTCTGCGAACCAAGAGAAGAATGCCGAAAGCGCCGGTGATCGTTGGCGAACCGCTAATTAATCAGAAGGGTGGCGACGTCTTTCTCGAGTGCACCATCGAGGCGGCGCCTGAGCCGAACTTCAAATGGTTCCGCGACGAGAAGGACCAGGAGGAGGGTGCTTCGCATAAGTTTTCGAAGGAAAGCCTCGGGGAAGATAAATTCAAGATTGTTTGCAAAATTCTGGTAAAAAAACCGATTCGGGACGTCGAATGTCTGAGAAATAAATTTGAATAATTTTTCAGCATTTTGACAAACCTCTCGCTGGCATCTACAAGGTTACGCTCACGAATGAGGCGGGTTCGACGAGTGCAACATTTACAGTTGCTGCTGGAGGTGAAAGTCAAATCGGGGTTTTTATTCCTGCAAAAAGAACGAAGAAAGCCGAGTTTCGTCAAAGTTTGAATTGAAAATTTAAAAAAATTAAAAATTAAACACAAAATTAACGAAAAGTTTCTTAGGAATTAAAAAAATCAACTATTTTTACATCCAAAGAGCCTGAATTTCTCAGAATTTAAGAAATTTTTCAAAGAATTTCTTGCAGTTTACCCGTAGTTTATACAAAAAAAATCAATTTTGGACTATTTTTTGAGGAAGCTTTATCTCGTAAATGCTGAATTCATCATTTGGCATCCTACTTGTTCCATAGACGCTCCGGAATTCGTGGAGAAACCGAAAATAGTCTCCAAAGATGGCGGCAAAATTCTCGGCATCAAGGTTCACGCCAAGAGTAAAACCGAACCTAAAGTCTCGTGGGAGAAGGACGAGAAGCCGATTGCAGCAAACGATCGAATATCGCCATCGATGAAGAAGGTCGACGGAAAGGACGATGAATACCTCTGCGTCCTGGAGATAAAGGTGAGCAACATCACCGCAACTTGGGCAGCACTCGAAGAAGTCGTTCCTGCAGGCTGCAACGTTCTTCGGAATGCATTTCTTCGATGCTAAAAATAATTTTCGCTAAGCCGACCGGTCGCACTAGGAATAATTCGGCGACGCTGGTTTTTTGTTTCTTTGAAGCGAGCCGAGGCCAGCAAAACGTCAGTGTCCAAAAATGCATTTTGTTGAGTGGGAGTTTACCATTTGATATCACTGGACTTGTATAAAACCTTTTCAAATATGTGCAACTAGTCAGATGTACCGATCCTCGAGGCCCACCGACGCAATGGACCTATCTCTGGAATTTGTTGTCATCGATGTTTTTGTCGTCAGCAGTTTCAGGTCCGTCAAGGTGCGCGTTATAAATTACGCTCTGGTAGACAACCGCAAACAAAATTTCAGCCAAATCCGGTGAGGCAATGAAAAATTATGGCCAAGACAACCTTCTTGCGTTTTGTTATCAATGCTTTTGTCATAAGTGGGTAGACCCCAGGGGAATTAATATGCAATGACACCCCTACGAGTCATAGGCTATCTATAGAAAAATGAATGAGCGCGCTAGCGCTCTTCGTTCGAGAGTTATGCGATGGACACACAGACACTTCCGATTGCAGAAGGCACACTGACGTACTGAACAGAGCAAAATGCATAGTAAGAAAATTCGTGCGAAAATGTGAACTTTTAGCACAAAATACATTTTTTAACAATACAAGTTTTCTAAATTTGGAATTGAACTCCATGAATACTAGTGCTAAGCCGTTTCTTGCTTCTACTTTTACAGATGCCTCAGAAGGAGGACGAGGCCAACTACAAGTGCGTGGTTGCAAACGCCGAAGGATCGAATAGTCAATCGCTGAAGCTTGCGTTCGACTGAAGGAGACAGCAAAAACACCGTTCTGAAACAATTTCTCAGCCTTTCGCTTCAATTATGCGCTGTACGTAGCATTTTAAAGTGCCTAGTTTCTCTTCGATCTGCCTACTTTTATCCTAGCAAACTCTTTTCGATCGCGACTCTATCTCTACTTAGATTAAAGGGTCATTTTCACCTCGTTAAATGCTATGATCGATCGAAAAAAGCCAAGTCGCAAGCGCACTGCTTCCCTTCAACGCACGCGCGCAGATAGTGGATCCACAACGAGAACGGACAAAAATCGTCGAGCTCCGTGTTCGCGAAGTATATACAAAGTTGCCGATTTTTTTAGTTCGTCAAGGACACCCTAGGCTTCCTCGAATTGACCCACCACCGCAAGCGTATGACCCGTCGAGAGCGCCAACTCGAGCAAATTGTAGTCGTCTTGCGGAAAGCACCGCCAGAACACACAAAAAGAACTGAAGAAAGAAATTTTTCGCTGCAAATCGACAAAAGACATTTATAGCTAATACACTGACATCTTGATCTCAGTTTCAAATTCACTGACACACGCGACGTCGAAGATGGGTACATTTGACTTGTTACAATTCAACGCTGAAAGTCGGTCGATCTTTCTGAGTTTTTTCTATTTGATTCGATGCGCTTCGACTCGAAATCGAATGGATTCGAATGAGAATTTAAAGTCAATCCTGTAAGCTTGTTCGAAACTAGCCTAAACGATGCAGTTTGGGCTCCGCTCCCACATTTCTGGGTGTGGACTCCGTTCTCACACCCTCCGGACCAAGCTGATTTCTAATCCTTGAAACTCAGCTAATAATTTGATATGCAAACTAGACTAGGTTTAGCTGCGGGGCATCCACATTCTACGTTCCGAAAAGGGAGGGGGTGAGTACCCGCAAATTCTACGAAATTCTTCCTAGTTTTTAAGGGGAAGGGTGAGGTCCCGATCAAATTCTACGTAGAATTTTATGATGCTATTTTTCTAAATTTTTACGAATTTTGTTAAAAAATTTACAAAAAATTTTGATTTTGGCCGGATCCCGAAAATAATATTTATAAAACTGGTGTCGGTTTATTGTGACCTACGGTTTTCATACATGTCACGGTCTACGGTTTTTTGGGATTTCAAAATTTTTTGGTTTTTCCACTCAGACGAAAGAGTGGGAACCTTGTTTGTAAACATAAATTAATTTAGCTCACGACATATTCTACGCAGAATCGTGGGGAAGGAGATGGGTATGGTCCGAAATTTTTTGAACTTTTTCTACGGGGGTGAGGGTCGAAAAATCGCGTTTTTTATTCTACGTAGAATGTGGTTGATCCCTACTAGGTTTCGGCTGATTAAAAAGACAGGTTTTGGTTCAGCAAAAACTTATCGATGAGTGGTCACTTTTCGAATTTCTTTTCGTTCAGGCAAAAAGGGAGAGAAGCTTTCAATCTACTCATTGTTTTGCAGCGATTTGTTCTTTAACTGCCTCCCACCAAGCACGAGCGATCACAACCTTGCTTCGCTTTCACGTTTTCACTAAAAGCTGGAGATGGTAAAAAACACAGAAGCTTGAAGCTTCCGGGCTTGAAGATTGCCTATAACTGGCGTCAAGCACAAACTTTGCAATATAAATAGAACTTTTATACCGATTGACGCTAAAATACCCTGATCCCAACTCTCATGTCTGCTTTGCAGCCTCCAATCAAACCGTACACACGGTGCTAGAAGCTGCAGTCAATCAGAGTAAATGATTTAGCGTCTACGTGTGCAAATCAACTGAAGAAACTGACTGGCTAAGCGCTAGAAACTCTACATCTCTGTCTTCGGGCGTGTCTCGATCCACTTCTTAAGGTTCGGATTGCTGCGGATTTTCGCCGCAAATTCGACCAACTTTGGATGCGGTTGAAGAAGATGCGGTGCCTTGCTCTGGAGAAATCCGCCGATTGCTTCGGCAAAGGTGATGTCAAACCATGTAACCTAGAAATCTCATTTTTATAGCGCGAAATCTGGATTCAGTGTTTAGCTTATATAGCTGAAATCAGCACCTTCGAACCGACGAAGTAGCCAGTGCCACTGTTCTCGAGGAACTTCTCGTAGCGGACGAGCATCGGCTTCAAGTGGTCGTTCTCGAACTTTGCCCAAATTTGCTTCTTCTTCTCCGGATCACTTTCGTGGAGGAACGTTGACAAACTGCTTATTGCGTCGATGAAGCCATCGTTCAGCTCGTCAATTTTTGCCGCTTCCCAGTCGTCCGCGCCGCAAAGACCTTTGCATGCAATTGGGAATGCGCACACACTGTACATGGCCAACTGGCACAGAAAAAGTCTGATGTACCAATTCTCGAGGGCCACTGACGCTAATGTACCACTGGCCGTTATTTTACTGGCATCAAAACCATGTTAGGAACACAACACATATCCACAAAATATCACCCAAATCCGTCAAGCCGTTGTTGGGTTATAACCAAAAACAATAATAATGTTCTTGTACATGAGCTTTAAACCATCTATGAGAACGTGTTTTAAGCTGCATCATGTTAGGAACGTATCCACAAAATATGAGCCAAATCCGATAAGGCGCCCTGGAGTTATGACCAAAAACGCTAATAAAGTCCGTATCAGTAGACCTGAAATCACCCATGACAAAAACCATCGATCAAAGCGTATTTAGCGTGCATCATGCCAGAAACATACCCACCAAATTTCAGCCAAATCCGTTCAAGCAAGCCACAGTAACACAAAAGCACTATATTTTTGCATCAAAGTGGACCTCGTGAATCGCTCAGTTTAGCGAGCAGTAGGACCTCTGAGCCCGTCTAAGAACTTGAGTCTAGGTTTGGGCCAAGGTATCCCAGCTGCATAATATCAGCCTGCTAGCTCGTTTCTTGCGAGGACTAGCGTGATACATACATACAGGGACGACGCGTCCCTCCGCATAAGGGCTACTGACGTCGCCAGTAGCCCTAAAATAGTCTCAAAAATTTTTTATTTTGCTGCATAATTACGTTTAAAAAATTACTTAGTTTTAGTTTATGTTTAATGTTCACTTCGTTTAATAGTATTTTAAAAATTTACTATTTTTGACAGTTTGTAATTTAATTCAGAATACTGTGAAATAATGCTCTAGAAGACTTATTTTTTCGTAGTTTTTCTAGATGATGGCATTAATACGAAGAGAGAGAATTATTTGAATGCTTTTCTGCGGAACCTTTTTCGTAAATTTTCTAGAAATTTTCAAATTTACATCCATCCTGTATCGTTTCACCCACTGGTTTTGTAATTCCGCTCAAGTAGTAAATCACTGTTCACAGTCGTTGGTTATTAAATTCAAATCGAATCGATTCTTGCAGTCACTGTTCACTGTCACGACTTTTGCAATTTTCGAAGCTCTTAGATTCGATTTCGAAAAATGTGTGAAAAGGAGTCTAGCAGCTTGATTACCGTGCTTGCGTGCAAGAAAACGGTTGATCGCTTGCGACTGGCCCAACACTTTTCCGTCAACTTCTAAGATCGGTAGCTGTCCAAACGGCGATGGCGTGGCTAGAAACATAATCGTAAACGTTTAAGCACGAAGTTCAAGAGGAAAGAAATTCCATGCTGTCGGACGGCCTACTGGAAAAATTAAAAATGTTTGTGGAGTCCTAGAAGCGAAAAGGAAACGGAAAAAATTTATCAGAGCCGAAATTTTTCCGTTTTTCGACACAGCTTTTACAGCTTTTCATCAAAAAGTTTTCAAAAAAGTTGGCCACAAGTCGCAGTTTTTTGCCACCGGCGACATTTTTTAGGCGCCATTCGTCGTCAAACGAAATTTTTCTCCCTCGATTAAAACTTCTCGCTCTTTATTACTCGGTTTGAGTTTCGACCACTGGGCAAAGTCGAGTCGAACGTCCTCGAACTGCACTCCCGCGTAGGCGAGGATCTGGCGCGCCGTTTCCGCTCGTCCACGCGCGTTGAAGTAGGTAATCTTGTAGTTTACCATCGTTTGAGTAAGGTTAGTGTCAAAACTGTTTTCTTACTCGCAGCTGAGGTGCGGACGAATTTTGTGCGATATGTCAAATGCAAGTCATTACGCAGTGCAATTTTTGAAGGTGCACAAGCTTGTCTGGGCTCGTTGTGTTTACTTTGCGTCCTGCAGCTGGGCGCTGCATTGTGACTCTAAAAGCATAGATATGTCAGGAGTAAAGGCAACCGGTAACAATTCTGGATGAATTTAAAAGCGTTGAACGTTGGAGATGAACTAGTGTATTCACAGCGATTGCGCGAATGTGGCAGAAGGTCGGGATGCTTTTTAGTGTAATCTGGGCGGTGTCGTTTATCTGTGCATAAGCTATTGACAGAAATTTTCCACAAAACGCAAAGCCCCCTCAGATGTGACGTCAAAAAATTTCAATTTTTAGACCCATCTCCCAGACTCCTTTTGCATTTTCCAGACCCATCCCTCCCCTAATGCATCAGGGAGCGGCCGGTTTAAAAAAAACCCAAAAAATTTCGGTTTGATTTTTCTCAAAACTGCCTAAAGACAACTAAAAGTCATACTTCAAGCCTCTTTAAAAGAGGTAAAACCCAGAAAAACCGAGGAAAACCGACAAAACCCGAAGAAAAACAGTTAAGTTGGCTTTTGGAGCTCAGTCAACAACACCTCCAAGAGAAAAATTGGAAAATCGACGAAAAAAATTTGTAAAATTTAGCGAAAAAACGCATTTAAAGCGTGTTTTAAACAAATAAAAAACCGAAAAAAACCTGAATTAAAAACTGGAAAAACCTTTCCTTTCGGTTTCCTGAAAAAAAAAACCGAGAAATCTCGGTTTGGTTATCCCTAAAAACCGGAAATTTCTGTTTTTTCGCTTAACCAACAAAAAATCGGACGTGTCCTGTAAGGTATTGCGTAATTTGTGAAGGACCACAACCGGGTTAAAACGTCAGACTAGTGGTGCAGCAGTCTGGACAAATGTAACTCCTTTTTTAGACTTTACGTTTACCCACATCGAGTGCAATAACTATCAACTGCTGCGATTAAAACTTCAAACCAATTGAGTAAAAAGTCGTACTGCGCTCTCGCTCAAATCTTGCGACCAGCTAGCTGACAGGCTATAATGTAGTCTGGGCATGCAGTAATCATGTGACTAGTCCGATTTTGATGATTTTCGAAAGGCTTCCGCAGAACGCTAGAAATCCGTCTTCGGGCGTGTTTCGATCCACTTCTTTAAATTCGGATTAGAGCGGATCCTCGCTGCAAACTCGACCAGCTTCGGATGTGGTTCGAGAAGATGAGGCGTTCTCGTTTGCAGAAATCCTGCGACTGCTTCCGAAAACGCGATGTCGAACCATGAGGGCTAAAAAGCAGTACACAGACTAGTTCAGAACACATTTAGGGTCCAATACCACACTTCGGGTTGGAGTCAAATTTCATGTGAATTTCAGATTCGATTTTGGGATCTGGACCAAATTTTCAAAGGTTCGGGTTCAGCTCGACCTGACCTAGTCCAGTCAACGGCTGGCGATTGACTGGAGTCAGTACCTTCGTCCCGACAAAGTAGCCCGAGCCGCTGTTTGTAAGAAACTTCTCGTAGCGCGCCAGCATCGGTTTCAGGTGATCGTTTTCCATTTTTGCCCATATTTGCTTCTTCTTCTCCAGATCGCCTTCGTGGCGCCACGCTGCTAAGCTCTCCATCGCGTCGAGCAGGCCGTCGTTCAGCTCGTCGATTTTTGCTGCCTCCCAGTCATCGGCACCACCCAGACCTGTATGATGAAAATAGCAAATTAATATTTTTAATTTTTATCGAATTTAAAAAGTATATAAATTGGTTCCGAAGATCGAAAAAACAACCGGCCTAATATTCAATCAAAAACATAACAAAAATTAAAACAAAATAAAAATAAAATGCAATGAAAATAAATAAGAAAAATTTCTCAAAATCAAGACGATTTTGGAGCCGTATGAAGAATAGTAAACAGATGACACATGAAATTTTAAAAATATTTTTTGTTATTATTTGAGCTACCGTGTTTGCGTCCGAGAAAACGATTGATGGCTTGCGATTGACCCAAAATCTTTTCGTCGACTTCTAGGAACGGAAGTTGTCCAAACGGTGAGGGTGAAGCTAAAAAATAGAAGAGTTTCCGGCTTTTTAAAACGACGTCACGTGATTTTTGTGGCTAATCGCATGCTCACTCGGTTTGAGCTTCCCCCACTCGGCAGGGTCGATTCGAACGTCCTCAAACGGGACGCCAGCGTAGGCGAGGATTTGACGTGCCGTCTCCGCCCGTCCACGCGCGCTGAAGTAGGTTATCTTATAGTTCATGATGATTAGACAAACGTTCGCTTCAAAACACCACACTTCTAAGCTGACGAGGTGCTTGCCTAGCGAGCTGCGAATGTGTAGGGCAAAGTGCATACATTAGACCTGAGCTTGCTTGCACTATCTAGGCTATATTTGCTTGTGCGCGAGAATGGAAAGTGCAAACAAAGGCCAACGTCCTGGTTTCATAAGCGCAATAAAGACAGTCTTAAGCGGAACACAGGATCAAATCCAAAAAACTTGAATTGTATCCAAACCTCAGAACCGTGAGGAAGACAAAGTCAGTCATCTTAGGGCCTAGAAATTAATTTAAAGCCATTTTGATGCGTGTTCACATCGCTGGTGGTGCAGGTGGGCGCCGAGAAAACGGAGCTGACGCTGACCTAGATCCATACCCGGCTACCCTTTGCACAAATGGCCCCTTTACCATGTGCATCCAATGACGACGCCGAAGCTAAAACGGCGGCGGTCAAGCTAAGCTAAATTTGCTTCGAAAAACCTCTCAAAAAGGTCCCACTATGGAGTCCCCTGCACGGCGGCGGGAAAACGGCACCAGCACTTAGCTAGATCCCTGCACGGCTACCCTCTTCACCAAGGGGTCATTCACAATCCTCGTGGGCTTTTTGGTATTTTTGAGTCCACGTGGATTGTGAATGACCCCCAACAGTGCTGTCGCCATGGGCACCCGATGGGCGACGCCCAAGCTAAACCGATGCGGTCAAGCTAAAGTTTTCTCAAGAAGGTCCCACTTCAGAGACCTGCGAGAAAACGGCTCCAGCTCTGATTTAGACCCAACTTGCATACCCTCTGCACCACCGGTGCCGTCGCCATGGGTATCCGCTGGATGACGCCGAAGCCAAACCCGCGGCGGATAACGTAAACTAAATCTGCTTCGAAAATTTTCTCAAAAAGATCCCAGTTCGGAGGCCCATCGCTGGTGGTACCGGTGAACGCCGCGAAACGGAGCCTGCGCTGCGCTAGACCCACATGCAGCTCAGCTAGACCCATAGGTTAGCCTCTGCACCACCGGCGCCGTCGACATCGGCACCCCTTCACTCACGCTGAAGCCAAACCGGCGGCACACAATCTAAACGAACTTTGCTTCGAAAGAGGTCCCAAACAGGTCCACTCCCAAAGAGGTCTCAAAGAAGTCTCTTCGGAGACTTACGGCTGGCGGTGGCGTTGGGGGCCGAGAAACGCCGCAGCGCTGAGTTATACTCACATGTGGCTACCCTATGCACCACCGGCGCTGTCGCCATGGGCATCCCCCTCATTGCTGCACAAGCCGAACCGGCGGTGGACACGCTAAACTAAATTTCTTCGAAAATTTTCTCAAAGTGGTCCCGCCGTAATTTTTGAAACATGAATATTTTGATTCCCCTAAAAATGATTAGCGCCAGTTGATGTCACTAAGTTGGCATGCGTGAGATATGGGCCCTATTATCCCCGGGGAAGATGCGCTTTGGCGCGAGTGTTGTGTGAAACATGTTTTGGTTCGCAGAAAACCAACTAGGTGTCGGTTGGTGCTCACTTTTAGATCGTGAGAAAAAAGCCGATGTTAGCTACATGTGTGGGCGCTGCAGTAAGAGATGCGTTCAAGCCAGCGGCCTCATATCAACTTGAAGGGGCACTTCGAGCGGCTGCAAGGCCGCAGGGCAGATATGGAAAGCAAGGGAAAAAGGGTCGGCCCCGCAGGTTGCGTGCCGGGCCGATTCGGTTCTCGCCGGGCTGGTTTCTCTGTTCAGTCTGCGATGGCTTCTAGCACCAGCTCGCGCATCACTCAGCACCAATTTTTTATGCTGCAGATGGAGGAGACGAAGCCAGAGAAGGCAAAGGAAGAAGCTGGCTACTTCGCCAACACCAGCCGCAGCACATGACGAACGTAAGCGGCCGATTTGTCTGTCTAGTGTGGGCTAACTTTTATCGATTTTTCTGTTCTGTCTTCTAATGGGCGATGAGGCCGAGGCAGGATGACGGGAGGCTTCCTTGCGCCGATCGTGAGCGACCGGGCGGCCGAGACGGCGCAGCAGTGGGCACCGCACGCCGGTGATCCGCCGCACGCTGCGGCACTTCCGCAACAACAGCAGCAGGCGACCGTCGGCTCGGAGTCGGACGTTGTGCTCATTCTTGCCCTCTACCACGGTTTTGCGCTCCACGTCATTGGTGAAATGATCTGGCTGTCGACACTTCGACGCAGCTCGGGCCCATAGTCTCACGTTCATTTCGTGTGGAAAACCTGTCTTTTAAACCGTAACATGTTTAGCTTTCTAAGCGTTAGTGCACTCGCTTGGCTGAATGTCGCTACACTTATTGCAATTATTCTGGTGGATAGCTACCGTATTTTAGTGCTTCGACGTTTCTGTCATGCGCGCTTGAACTCCATGTCTTCCAGTGGTCCGTTCGATTGAACTACCGTAAATTCTCGGATTTAAGCCAGTCGATGTAGGTGGCGCTTTGACGCTGTGTTTAATGCAACGCGCCCATGATGCGACGTCGCATCAAACACAGTGTAAAAACGCCCCCTGTGCGTACTGGCTTAAATGCGAGAAAAAGCGGTATTCGAAGCGGCTTTCTCTAGACTGGTTGTACTCATAGCGGATTTATGCGTCAAAATGATGGCCATAATTTAGCCGACGTTTTGAGATTTTGCTCTTTGTTGCGCGAAATTTTAACAAAATCCCGTCTCCGCACAGGAATGTCTCGTGTGTGTGATAGTGTGGACGCTAGAAACGCTATCGCCGTCAGAAAGCTGAGGGTTCATCTTGCACGCGCTCATTCTTAAGGCCAGTGAGACATTGGCAGGACGTTATATATCAGCGACATATTTGAAGTCACATTTCACCTAATAGGCAGAAAAAGGATAACTTTCAGTGGTCAAAAGAGCTCAAAACCCTGCGCATTTACAATTAGATAGGGGATGCAGAGAAAAAAGATCTAACATTAAGAACCATCACCGAACCAAAGCGATGGGAACGTGAAACCAATCAACCGATGAGGGGCGCAATACCGCAGGAGATGGCGAAGTCCGCGATTTTGTCGACCGTATCAATCGAGCACGTCCATGGTTCTGTAACGACAGAAAATTGAGCAAAACAAGATATAGGTTAAACGTGCGAGTATCTAAAAGTTTACTCGGCTGACACGTTGGTTGATACCACTCCCAACTGAAGATATTGAAGTTGCCGGCGCAGACCTCACTCTTCGAACGATCACAAGCTGGATTGCAGTTGCTCCCCGGCATTGGGACGAATCCACGTGCTGCTACCTCTCCCCCGCCTGAAGAGAAGCGTCATTTATATGAGTTCCAAAAACAAGACCTAGTTCGAAACCGCACTTACAGCCGATCATTGTTCCCCAGCCGAGGCCACCGATTTTGCTCTTCACGCAGTCGATCACGGCCTTCAGTTTGGTTTTGTCAATGCCTTTCTGCTCGTTCGCGCAGACGACCGCCAAACAGAGGACGAGGAGCAGGGCTGGAACGTGCATTGTGTCTCAAATGTATGGAATGTTCAGAGAATACTTCAAAAAAAAAATAGAAATCTCTGAAAATTTCTGACGAGTGCGCTCCTTGACCTGCCTGAGGTTATATAGAGAGTAATCGACGGGGCGGTCGACCTGTGCGCAGCTGCGACCGACCACCTGCTCCACCAAATGGAACGCATTTTTAGTTTATTCACATGGACTTTTTCGGTTCAAAAAAGCCGGTGAAAAAATATTTTGTTTTCCGTCGAAAAAGCTGTTTAGAAATAGTCCGCGACCGCAGCTTGTTCAAATATGCAGAATCATACATGCTGAGCTTGATGCGAAATTTTCATGGATATTTCGCGTCTCTGGTAGTTGCATCAAATGCCACAAATATGTATTTTATACTCGTATATTTGTGTGTGTAGTACAACTGTACAGTGTGTACGAAAAGCAAGGCTTATCGAAAAAAACCAAGATTGCATTCTATACCAGTTGGACAAGCAACTTTGTCCGGTAGACCGCGCTGATGTTATAACCCGGTGAGTCGGGAAAAAGCTGGTCATAGTGATCCTGAATGAAAATTCGCATTCCACTTCTCATTGCAAATGGCATGTACTCATCGGTGTGAATATTGAACACAAAAGACACACCTTAATTTGCATCGTTCTCATCACACAATTAAACCAGCATGAGTTGGCAGTTTAGGGTGATCCCATCACAAATTGCTTATTATAGAGCTGGGGACAAATGGAGGCACTATAAAATTGCGAACGCAAATTTTCGAAACTCGTCATCGTTTAGCAGTGATCCAACCAAGCGCAAATTTGCTTTGTGCTTTTCTGAAATTGTTTTCTCGCTAGTGCAATCGAAAAAAGCACATGTAAAGGATACATACAAGCACGTCGGAGAGCTGTGCTGTCTACTGTTTCCTGGAAATAAATGTTAACGTTATGAGGCGTTGTGGTCTTTTTAGCAAAAGTTTTGCAGCATATTTATAGTTTTAAATGAAAGTGTATTTGAATTTTTATTTCATTTTTCATTCACGGTTCCCGACCTTTCATTTTCATTCACGGTTCCCGACCTTTCATTTTCATTCACGGTTCCCGACCTTTCATTTTCATTCCGACCCCTCCAGAATTTTCATTTGCGTGTCGAAGAAGCCTGCAGGAAAACCAGTTTTCATTTTTAATTCTAATGAACAAAACGTTGCTCACTCATCACTAAATTAATAGCTGGGTTCAATGAATTGTAGCGTTTTCTCGCGCGATAGCGCGAAAACGCTTAGAAAATTTTTGGGAAAGTGAAGGAAAAACTTGTCGGAAATCAATCCGGGAAAACTTTTTACTTTTATTTTGACTTACCAAAATTTTTTATTTTCATTTTGACTTTCCGGACTTTACACTTTTATTTTCATTCCCAAAAAGCCTGAATTAAAATTAGTTTTCATTTTCACTAAACACTACCTATTTATGCTAGTTGTTGAGGTGCTCGCCAAAAGCTTTATCGTTTTTTTTCAACGCCTTCCCTATCTGCAGCAATTGAAATGGCATAGGAATAGTGGAAAATGCTTAACGCAAATAAAAAAGCTTTGCCGAGCAAAGCAGAAAAATCCTACCTTTGCGCCTTTTAAAGTAGGACACAAGATCGACGAAAAGTGGAAAAATTGACAAAATTTCGCGCCCTTAAAAGTTGGACACAAGATAGGCGATTCGAATAAAAAAAATTCAAATTCAAAAAATTTGTGTCAGCTAAAATGACGTAGATACACATGTTGCGGTTGCCGCCAAGTATCAGAGTCACCTTTGCTGACACAAATTTTTTTAATTTTTAATTTTTTTTTATTCGAATCGTCTATTTTGTGTTCTACTTTTAAGAGCGCGAAATTTTGGCAATTTTTTCACTTTTCGTCGATCTTGTGTTTTACTTTTGAGAACACAAAGGTTGGCTTTTTCCGCTTCGCCCCCCCCCCCCCGAACCCCCCTTCCCAAACCCCTATTCTGGGATTCTGTCACCCACTGTTTATGCCACTCGCTGCTTATATCACCAACTAATCTCACTGACTATTGGAACACCTATTCGTTGCAAAAAGTGAAATTGGCCAGCACGTTTAAGCGCCCTTCGCGCACGCTCGTTCGGGCTCACGACGGATTCTATAGAAACCAACTTTGCGACCGACAAAAACGGGTTTAGTGTAAACCTAAAATTTTCATCTTTTTTATGGGACCCACCCTGGCACTACCAGGTTTTACGCTCCAAATTTCAGCTCGATCCATGCATTCCTGCGACGACTAAAGTGGAACAAACAAACGCACAGACAGACATAGAAAGTTCTGGACAGAGTGACCGCATACCCAACCTTTTCTCACCAACTGTGTAGGATACGTGTCTGTAGCACAGGTGGAAAAAAGCAAGGCAGATGATGATGCCGAGGGGCTATAACGGTTGCGTTAACCTCACCAATGGTTCACTCTAAGCGCCGATCGGCTAACGTAGATATTTGCAATGCCATTTTTGCTCGCGTACCGAAGAAATATGGCAGATTGCAGCCGCTTGCGTTGCGTTGTACTCCGGAATATTCGCCGATATCTTCGCCACTGTTACTGACACATCTAATATCGCTCACTGACGTTGACTTAACGCAAGCAAGTCGGATGTGCCGGTACTCGAAGATGACTGACCGATTGCGTCGTGTATGCAATTCAAAAATGCGTCAAAACACATTAGGTAAAACTGAAATGTTCTTTAAATAGTATCTTTAAGTTTGAACAAAAGTTGCAAAAAAAGTGTTCGCTATTCCAGCAATTTCCGTTCCGCAGTCACTGGCTCTATTAATTAAGAGTGCAAGCATGAGTCGCACGAGAAAGTCGCAGAGCACGTGGTCTCAGAATGCAGAAATAAAATTTCTGGGGAAACTTGGGTCGATATAAGACTTCGAGCATCGGCCGTTTTGGCCTGAACGCGCCGCAAATTTTTTGATACCTTTCCAAAGTTGAGCACTGAAGGAAATTTTTGTGATTTTTGGTTCTCAAATTTGACGCGATGCTGTGCCCGCTCCCAATGAGCTAGATGAATGAGTTTAAACTTGTTGTTTGCGCCACCACATCAGCTTTTCAGCGCTGCCACGTGCGTTGATCTAGCTTCAGAGGCATTTGCAAGAAGCAATCTAAAAGTGCAAAAATCGCGAATTCTGCGACCAAACGTTTTGCATTTTAAAAACTGCTAAAACTCACAGACGCAGATCGTAATCGCGCTTCTCATGGACATACCACAGATATCGGCGCAGTTTTAGGAAAATGTTGGCCAAATTGAAGGATGGAATTTTGAGAAATTTTGAGTTGAATATTTCTAATTTTAGTACAAAAACCAGGCAAGTGCACATGAGCAGTTCAAAAGGGCTAGCTGCACTAAAGTGGTGTAAAATTAACTGTGTTTCATATTTTCGACATTGGTAAAAATAATTGCGTCGAAACACTTGAGGAAATTGGCCACTGACAACACCCATAAATTTACACGCTCTCCCAAACAAAATCACAACTCTTTTTATATTATTTGCAGCTTCTCGCCAACACCTAAGGCGATTTCTATAATCTTTAGTGATCCCAAATTGCCTTTTCAAGCTCTTTGTGCGAGATAACAATACCGGTATTTTCCGGCAAAAAATATTTTTCCGAAATCTGAGGTTTCAGCGAGAAACGCGATTACATGCATCTGCGTCTGTGATTTTTAGCAATTTTTAAAGTGCAAAAAGCTTGGTCGCAAAATTTACGATTTTCGCACTTTCAGATTGCCAGATCGGCGCACGTGGTAGCGCTGAAAAGCCGATGTTATGACACAAACAACTAGCTTAAACTCATTTATGTAGCTTATTGGGGGCGGGCACTAGTGAAATTGCTCCGGAGTGGGAGCGACTCCGGAGTTTTGACTTTTAGCCGAAGCGGAGCAAGAGCGGAGCGATTTTATTTTGGCTCGGAGCGCTTTACGTATTTTTTGTATTGAAATTTCACCAAATTTGAAAATCTTGCCAACACATCGAAGCATGCTCTGAAGGAAAAATTGAAGAGAAAGTGTTGTTGCTGCAAATGTTTTCCAAAAAAACACATTTTTCAGGTGCAAGCAAGCAGCTTTTAAGTTTTGGTCCGAAGCTAAAGCGAGATTCGAGCCGAACCGAACCATCAGTTTTGATACGAAACCAAACCCTAAATTTTGACCTGAACCCGGGCGGCCGTGGTGCCAAACTTCAAAATTTTGCAGATATTTTTTGAGAATGAAACGTTGTAAAAAAATTTCGCCGCTTACATTGCTCACGGTGTATTTTCACATGTTTTTGAGCAAAACGTATGAAAAATTTTCTCTCTTCTGTCGCGGCAGAACCTTGTGACCCGATTCAAAAGCCGAACCCGAAACCGATAGCTGAGATTTTATTTGAACACCAATCCGAACGCGAACCCGTATCCGAACCTGAGTTTGGATTGGCACTTGACACCAAACCCGGTCTCTATCCGGAGCGGGAGCGACTCCGGAGTTTTGACTTTTGACCGGAGCGGAGCCGGAGCGAAAATCGCTCCGGGGTGTCCGGAGCAGAGCAAAAAAGTTTGGCTGGCCGGAGTTGAGCAGAAGCGGAGCGATTTGAAAATAGCCCGGAGCAATTTGATAAACATCGCGCCAAAGTTGGTGACCAAAAATTGCGAAAATTTCTGTTAGTGCTCAGCTTTTGGAGGCTCTCAAAAAATCTGCGTCGCCTTCTGGCAAAAACTGCCGACGCTTAAAGTCTTATATGAACTTCAGGTTAGTGATTTTTTTGTACGACAATTTTAAAATTTTGTTTGTTTTGTTTTCTGGGCTGTACAAAAATTTTGTTTTGTTTTTGTATTTTTCGGCCAGAGTTTCCTGTCATTTTCGTGACACTGCGCAATAGGCCAAATCTGCGCAGAACGGCACGGTCGCCATTGCTGGAAGTCCAAAATTTTGAAAACTTCGGCGAGCGATAGCGAGCCGAAGAAAATTT
>JAQGBB010000204.1:0-23261 GCA_034691745.1 Prismatolaimus dolichurus
TGCTTTCGACCAAGAATTTCCCCGTTACTACGTAAAAAAACCGTTTGCCGGCTGGAAAAAACCACATATTATTAACTGACCTCTGAGAAAAAATTTGACATAATAATTCCCCCCTCCCGAATAATCCCCCCCGGGGGGGATTAATCGGGAGGGGGGATTAATCAAGAAAATACGGTATTTCTGCAAATCTTCTTGAAATTTTAAATTATGTTTTGATTTTTCTTTATTTTCTTTCAGTCTCTTCTCAATTACTTTACTTATTTTTCTCAATTTTGTTTGCAAACTCTATTCTTTGCGCTTTCTCGAAAAGTCAGTTTTCCGTCTTTTTGCATCTTCTGTAGCTTGCGTAAGTACGATAGCCAACTGGTCGCGTGTTCTTGCGTGCGTCTGTCACAGCCATAACTTTAGTTTTCTTTGACTGAATCTCAAAAAATTTCTCCCAGCTTCTCGTTTTTCCGAGGATGTGCCTTTGATAGTGTTTTTGTCGTCCGATGGTCCTAGCGATCGGGGCAGTGGGGGAGTGCACGGTCGGACTCAGCGAAATTCACGCGAAAAAGGTGTGCGCGCTGCGCGCGTACCTTCTATTCTCATTGGAATGTTCTGTTCTATCATTGTTCGTAAAATTCGTGTTGTAAACAAAAATACTGCTGTCGATACTAAAGAAATAATTTAGATTTGTTTCCGCTATTAGGCCTCAATACAGATGCATTTTTGGCTTTGACGATTTACTTGTTTCGATTTTTCCCCTACTTGTATTTAGAACAAAAAGAATTCGCGCTAAAAACTGCAGCCGCTCAAGCTCTCGCCGACGTCGACTCCGGCTACGTATCGCCCTACGGCGTCTCGAATCCGAACGTTGTCTTCTCGAACGAGATCGAACCCCTGCCCGAGACGCGACAAGTGGAGCTGCCAAACAATCCATCGCTGATGGGCGTGTCGAGCATGGAGAATTTGCATCTTCACACATTGGGCGGGTCCGAGTCCTCCGAACCGCACGTCGTGCTCGAAGAACGTCGCGCGTCCGTCGATTCGAGCAACGCCTCCTTGTCGGCGCCACAGACGAGTCCGCGAAGCCTTCGCGATCTCACAATCGTCTTCGACGAAGAGGAACCGTCGAAAGAAGCTCAAGAAGCTCCGCCGAGCGAGTCGAGTGCGGTCGCAAACGGCGAGCTGATCTCGAAGAATTCTAGTGTTGATGTTGAAGACGAGGTCAAGCCAAGCGGCGACGCGACCACGAACGTCGTCGTGTAGTTCGTGCTTCTCAACCGCGTGTGTATCACGCGGGCCAAGAGTCACTGTCCATTGGCCGATTTTCTCAAAAATTCAGAACCAGATTTCTCGAGACTGGCTGCACATGCAACGGCGTAGTGTGTCAAAATAACGACCGCAGTTTGGCCGTCATTGTGACTTATTGGAGTCCGTCACAGGTCCAGCCAGTCTCAAGAAATCTGGTTCTGAATTTTTGCGAAAACTAGCCAATGGACAGTGACTCGGTGCGCGTGATATTACGGAGGTTTTGTTTTCTGCATCCTACCTATAGCGCGAAAAAAGAGGATGCTTACTGGTCAGCGGAGGACTTCCCCCTTCTATTCTCACGCTCTTCCGCCTCCAGTTACTTTTTTCGGAAAAAAATGGAAAGGAAAAATTTCCGTTTTCTGGCTTTTTGGTCGGAAGCACAAAAATATTTTTTGGCCTTGCCTGGGAGGAAGAAAAACGGAAAAATATTTTATCGACCTCCATCGGAAACAGAAAAACGTTTATGAGCGCCGGAAAAATTTTCCGATTTTTTTCACGTTTGAACCATGTAAATTTTGAGAAATTTTTCGCGTTTTCATTAGGATTTTAACTTCTTCAGCAAGAAATGGCTATATTCATACGACTGGGAAATTTTCACTATTTTTCGCGTTAAAAATAGGGAAAAGTCGCTAAAATGTATGAAATTAGTATAGTTTTTTGCTGGGTCGGAAACGGGAAAAGTCGGAAAAATTTCCTTTCCGGTTCAGATCGGAAACGGAAAAATATTTTTCCGACCTACCGAAAGGAAAAAAATTGGAAAAAATTTTCCCGGTCCCGTCGAAAACGGAAAAGCCGAAAAATCGACCGGAAAAATCACTATTTTCACTTTCTTCTCCCACCTCGAAAAATCGAGGAAAACTGGTAGAACATTTGAGAGTTCCGATGTGTTCCTTGGTATTCTAGAACGCGATGCAAAATTGCTTGTTTAGGTGCTTTTTGTTAATTGACAGGATGCGCCGACTGTTGTATTGCTGCTCGGGTCACTTTCGCTTACGGATCAGCTTTGAGGTAGCCAAAAAAGAACGCCTATTCAACATCTGGAAAACTTGTTGTTTCTAATGCCTGGAACGCTTGTTTGCATAGCATGCAGCTAATAAAGGAGTTTCGTTACGCCATTATCAGCTATCGAATAATAATTTTGGCAATAATTATGGGATTTCAAATAATAGCCAATACAAACGCGTCGGACATGCCGCTCCATAGGTCCACTCGCGTAGATTTCGAGCTGCTAAAATAGCACGCTTGCTAACTAACTTGTTGTACTTACTGATTAAATAACGCAGTGTTTGCTTCCTTCACAAAATCAGAAACACGGACTTCACGAGTATGTATAGCAGGGGCGACCAAACTTTTGGCGGTCATTAGCCACAGTTTGGACAGGGCCAAAACGCATCTGGTGGTTCCAAATTTTGAACGTCGTTAACTCTGTGTTGGAAGATGGAAGCGCCAAAATGGACACTAGATTTGAACTATCTCTCATCAATCGCTATGAACTGGTAGAAATAGATAAAAAAAAATTTCTTCAAAAATTTTCAAGTTCTTACTGCAAGCGAGCACACCAGTGCACATGCATGTATCAACGCCGTGACAAATTTTGGAACTTGAGTATGCTCTTGCACGTAAGAAATCACGACAGTGAGTAGTTAGTTGATAAAATGCCGAAAAATAGCGCTAAAATTTTTCGGTATTCTGTCAAAACCCTGAGAATTAAAAAGCAGATTTTGCTTTAACACCCGGATTTTTTTTATAAGACATGGCCTAATAGAGTATCTGTAGTTTTGAAAAATGTTATTAGCTGGACTTAGGCTCAGGTTTAGGCTTATGTTTAGGCTTCGGGCTTAGGCTTTGGGCTTAGGCTTTGGGTTTGAGCTTAGGCTTTGGGCTTGGGCTCAGGCTTAGGGCTTATGCCTACGCCCTGAGCCCTAAGCCTAAGCCAAAACTACAGATGGTCTATTAGGACACGTCTTATAAAAAAAAATCCGGGTGTTAAAGCAAAATCTGCTTTTCAGAACTTTGCGCGAATTGTCGAGTTTGTGATCACAAAATTTCATGAATTGATCAAACCTAGTTCGAATTGCGCCACCATTTAATTTAAAATGGTACGTTATCATGCTTTTATATTTTGACGTGTTTTTCGGCGATTGTGCAAATTTGAGTAGCACAGCGTAGCTAATCGTAACATAGCGATCCCAGTGAAGGATGTACCACGACGGCGATCGCACCCCAGGAGCAGGATCCCACCCAGGAGCGTGATCACTGG
The DNA here is from genome assembly GCA_034691745.1 of Prismatolaimus dolichurus. Lineage (NCBI taxonomy): Eukaryota > Metazoa > Nematoda > Enoplea > Triplonchida > Prismatolaimidae > Prismatolaimus > Prismatolaimus dolichurus. The sequence goes on from JAQGBB010000204.1 coordinate 3,557, forward strand.
CCCAGCAGAACAATCCCAAGTCCAGTAGAACGATTCCAATACCTTTGGCCCTGAGCCTTAGCTTAGGGCTATGCCTAAGCCAGGGGTAGAGCCTAAGCCTAGGGATGAGGTTCAGCCAAGGGTAGAGTATAAGCATAGGGATGAGGCTGTCTGGGGCTATGCCTAAGCCTAAGGCTGAGCCTAAGCCTAGGGTAGAGTCTAAGCCTGGTACGTCCTCCATTTGGATCGCTGTGCTACGATTTTCGAATGATCAAATGTGCACGATCGCCTGTTTTTTTTCTCGTTTAGGGTGAAAGAAAGGGTCAGAACAAATACTACCCGCCGGACTATGATCCAAAGAAGGGAGGGCTCAATAAGTTCCTCGGCACTCATGCATTGCGCGAACGCGCCCGGAAACTGCACCTGGGCATTCTCATCGTCAGGTACGTATTGTAGACGGCGTTGTACTTGCACTGTACGTACTCTATGTTTGTTGCTCACTGTCGATCATGTGCGTGATATTTTCTAAAACATGCTGATATTGATCTAGAATTGAGATGCCCTTCAACGTATGGTGCGAAGGTTGCGGAAATCACATCGGAATGGGTGTTCGTTATAATGCGGAGAAGAAGAAAGTCGGCATGTACTACACAACGCCGATCTATCAATTTCGGATGAAGTGTCATCTATGTCAAACACAGTTTGAGATCAAGACAGATCCAAAAGTAAATGTTAGCTAATCCCGTACTTGAGATTTTATATAAGTGTATAAGGCACGTCACTTTACCGTCTGTGTGCCTAAGGGTAACTGACCCTTCAGATTCTCAGGCTGCCTGCTTTTAAGCCTTTAGTTCATTCTCTTACGTAGCGAGCATAGCTAATTTTTCGCTCTAGAACTTTGAATATGAGGTCATCAGCGGTTTGCGACGGCAAGAGCTGCGATACCAGGCAGCAGACACTGAAGTGGTCGAATGCGTCGGTGAGTGCAGATGACTGGCTCGATACAATGTACAAAACAGTTTAACACTGGCGCAAATATGCATCTCTCGTTATTTGCAGACAAGGCTACAGTGCAAAAGCTCGCGACAGACGCGATGTTCAAGCTAGAGCACGGCGAAAAAGACGTTGCGACAAAGAAGGTTACTCAACCGCACTTGCAGCGTCTCCAGGCGATGCAGGACCGTTGGCAGGACGATTTCAGTCAGAATCAACTCCTTCGAAAACTCGCACGCACGAAGAAGAAAGCGCAGAAGGCTGTCGATGAGGCGAATCGAACTGTGCAGATGAAGTATGCGCTTGATATTCCGCTTGTTGACGAGGATGACGAAGACAGACGTGTCGCGTCGCTCATGGCCGAATATCGCACTGCCGAGAGTGAGTGACTCGTAGATCTGGAATTATGCACTGTGTGTTAGGATTGCGCACTCGTGCAAGTTAAGCCACGAAGAACTGCGTATGTACTGTACGTACATAATGCATGACTTCCATTATTTTCTACGATACTTGAGGTGCCTAGGAGTAATTGCGGTATGGTGAGCGGCTAAGACTTTTCTTTCACAAAACTTGGAAACTCCCTTGTGTGGAAAGACCGATTCAGTCGGCTCATACTTGTTTTGTGTTAGGCAGCGAGCAGAAGCAGGCACGCAAGCGTGAAGCGATTGTGAACCAACCACTGTTCGTCCCCACAAAACGTGCACGCCACTCGACTGCGAATACCGACTCTTCCTTACCGAGCTGCTCGTCGTCTTCCTCAACGCCATCTGAGGGTGCTGCAGTCGGGCTTCGTACTCTTTCGAAGGCGAACGATCTGCGTCGAGAGCAGCGCATCCAGTCTCGCCTTGTACGTCAGCATCTGCAGACGAGCAGACTGCAGGCGAAGATCGATCGACTCGATAGTGAACTTGCGGCGACGAGCGGCAAGCAGCTCGTTGTCGTCGGTGCTGCCAAGGCGGGCAATCGTGGCGACGCTGTTGCTAACGGATCGACTTCAAGGGATTGTGCAGGTGTCGCTGTCCCAAGCGCAACCGCGAAGCCAGCCGCTGTTCACATAACCCACGACAAAGAGCGGTGCACCGATGCGTCGTCGTCCGAGGAGGCTGTGGTGGCACCTGCGCTGACTCAGTCTTCGCCACCGAAGAAGTTTGAACTGAAAACGGACTCGTGGAGCGACGACGACGAGTTGAGCGACAGTGGTGCCGTCGCGCGGGGGAGTGACACCGGTGGGCTTGCAGCACTCACTTCTGCGTATGCACCGACCAGTGGAAGCGACTCGGACTGACTGCGGAAACGCGCGGCTCGTGCTTTCCCTGGCTAAGTGTGTTTGAGAAAAATAAATGTGCGTGGTATCGTGTAATATTGTGACGTGAGGGAGCTGTAATTTGCGCGGTGAATTCTTTCACGGTTCGAAACGAGGTCGAGTGAGTTTCGTTTGCCTTCCAACTTGTGCTGCCTTGTGCCTTGCCTATGACGCAGTTTTATCGCTTAGACTGCAGTGGTTGCTCTGACTTCGTTATGCAATCGAGATGCGCACTGCGACGCGTCGCTCTGTTAGCGACACCCTTGTCCGAAGCGGCGCGCGTCGGTGCTCTCTGTCGATCTTCACTCCGCAACGCTGGCGGCACGTCGAGTCCGCCTGCCGGACACGACGTTAAGGAACCCCTGCAGCGACCTCTCGAACCGCAGCCATACGAACAGCGGAAGTTCTCTGAAAGTCCCGCTTTCAAGCAGTATCGACCTCGAGAGGCTGCCCGACGTGGCGACATCCGTGGGGGTGGTGGCGGAGGAGGAGGCGCTGCTTTCGACCCGGACAAGCTGGAGTCGCCCTCGTTTCAGCAGACACAAGCACTGACCATCGCCGTGTGTATGACCATTCTGGCGCTATACGCCGTGTTCAGGTACTGTACGTTTTTTGCGTTGTCAACTTTGCTTGATGGTCTGCTCAACGTGTATGCGTGTCTAGAGAGGAGAATGACCTCGACGTGGAGCTCACGAAGCCGTTGGCTGAACGTGTGCCGGCTATCGAGCGTGAAGTGCTTGTGGAACTCATTCGGGACGCGAAGGCTGATGGTGCGGACACTACTGAGTATGAGAAGCGGCTGAAGGAACTGGAGAAGAAGTTCGACACGGCGCGGTATCGTTGATGGCTGACCGGCTAGTCCGATGAGTATTGGTGTAAACTTGTCTGTTTGTGTGTTCTGCTGTTGACTTTCTAGTGTACGTGTATGTGAGCGACTAATGTATTTTAATGTCTTCGTTGGTAGCTGAACGAAAGTGTCGTTCGTGTTCGTAGTGCAACGCTGGTGACATGCGATGTAATGTGCAGTACACTAGGCGTGTAGTTTTAACTCGTCACGGAACTGACGGTGCTTTAATGGTGCGTCGACTTTAACGTGCGTGTGTGTGTGTCACAAAACTAGGGAACGGCAAAGAAGACAGTGCAGAGGATGTGGCTAGCGACGAGGCGCCACAGACTTATTACCGTACATCTGGAATGTCTACAATGAGGGATGTATACGTCAGGTCACTCATGTCCACTAAACACTGCTCTGTGAGTGTTTGATTCGGTCATTATATGCTTCTCCATTTTCTTCACACCTCAGTGCCGGCCCCGTCCACCTCTGCGGGCGTGTTCAATATCTCCATCTCGATGTTTATAGCCGCAGAGTTTGCTTTCATACAACTCCTGTTCACCGTGCTGAAACGATGTGAAGTGCTGTTGTAAGTTTCAATTCCGCCGTTGGGTGTCGTCGAAAATGGCCAGCAGCGAATGCTCTCCAAGCACTCGTTGAACGCTTTGCGAAAAGCACAACGGTAGCGTGTAGACATGACGTTGTAAAGCAACGGATTGAGTGTTGAGCTAAAATGCGGATGTATAAACATAATAGTTACTCGGTCGGACGAAAATATGATGGAATTGAGGAGCATGCCAATACCTGAGATAGAATAAGACACCTAGAAATCGAAAACGAACCGATTTGCATGTGAGTGAGCGGGGATTCTAGTCAGAGACCACACCGTGCGCAGGAGTGGAACGTACCCGATATATGATAGAGATAGTGGTTCACGTCGACGAGTGTACTCGCATCGACGTAGAAAAAGAGCAAGCGCTGAAGCTGATACGGTGAATAGCATATGAAAAATGTGCATACGACGGACACTGTAAAGCAGAAATTTTACCGACAGAATTGACTAGCGACGGTCAAAAGGAATCGAATTGAGTCGAGTTTTGATTTCGTTTCGACCTCACGAAATTGTTCAATTCGTTTCGATTCAAATTTTCGATCCTCTCAGTTTCAAAGCCATTTTTGTTAGCCAAAATTTCTTGATTTCCCCGACTTTTATTACCCCTGGCTATGTTTTTGTCTGGGTTGACATATTTTGCTGTTTCGCACTGTAAACTAGCTGCTTTTCCAATTCAACGCCGAAACTCAGTCTATCTTTCTATGCCTTTTAGAATCAACGCCACGACAAACCCCTCCCTACGTTAGCGCTCATAACACATAGGCTATCCAATTCGATCAGACATGTGCGCCCCTAATGTGGTCTGTGGGATCGCGATTGCTGTCAAGTGTTTACGGGTCATAAATGGACATGAATTTTTCTCACCGAGGACGTGAAGAACGTTTTTACTGTGGTAATCACTTTGTGAGCACGAGCCAGTGAGTGACGTCGACGTGGAATCCCGTGAACACGTATCTCGCATGGAATGTTGATGTAGCCAGGATTTTGTAGCCCGAGACGACTGGATGACGCACGCAATTTTTGCGTAGAGAAATACAAGCACGAGTAGGGGGAGAAGAAAGAAGAATGTCGCCGAAAAGTGAAACAGAATGATGAACGTCGATTCTAACGACTTGTCGAACGCAAGCGCAAGCATGCAGATCTTCGAAGCTTGCAGTGGATGTCCTTTTGCCGAAGCGTCCGGCCACTCGGTTACGTAATAGTCGGCTCTGTGATAAATGCCAAATGGAATCGCACAGATGGCGGCCACTATCCAGAGACCAATGAGTGTGTAGACGACGGTTTTTTGTCGATGTGTGATAAACGTGGCTTGTTGTGATGACCGAAAGCTGTGCAAGCAGATGGCAACGAATCTCTCTACTGCAAAAATTGAGGTTTTTTGCTTTAAATTTCTCTACAAACGTCAAAAGTTCTACCTGAAAATGCCAAAATCGTCAGCGAAGTTACGTAAGAGGTCATCTCCAGGGTGAATCCCTTCAAGTTACAAAGCTAAAAGCGGGCTGATTAGCTAATGAAGAAAATTAGCTAGTTGCATGGTTGTAGCGTGCTCACCACGTCAGGAAGCACCCAAGGGTACTGTCGATAAAGCATGTAGACGTCGAACGGAAGTCCAGCTGTCAGCGTTATAATGTCGCAAATGGCGAGATTCAGTAAATACTTATTGGTTGTTGTACGTCCACTCAGTCGTTGACTACGAATCACAATGCAGGTGAGAAAATTTCCCACAATTCCCGACACGAAGATTAAGCCGTAAAGAGCAGACAGTGGATACAGAAGTTCCGGGGGCTGAACACTTTGCGCTCCGAGGCATTGCTCGAGGTAGCACATCTCTAGTTGCGATGATTCGTTGCCAACCGATTTAGCGCACTCGCGCAGTATTTCCGGTGAGCTACTCCTGCATGTACTGTCACTGGCATTCATTTTCATTCGTCGCTAACGAGCACAGTGCTATTTTGGAGCAGCATCTTCGATCCACAGTAGGAAGAATGTCCTGGAATACAGATGGTTGCTCAACACTTGCGCACGCTGTGCGAATAACCGGCGGAAATTAGCACAAAGGAGCTGGCATACGTGCGCTCTGAGCGAAAAGCATAACATAATGAATATGTCAAACAAATGCAACAGACGTCAAGCTGTTGAGCTCAATACCTACGTCGTTGTCAAACAAAAAGAGGCCGGAAATCGTGCAGCTACCCCCAGGAACGTGCCAACCAGTAAGGCAGTCATCCGGGATAACACCTTGGAGGCTTTCGACGATTCCGAATAGCTGAAAAGCATCGCACGCCTTTCCATTTTTAAAAAAGGAAGTATTCGTAGAGAACAAATCCGCAATTGATCGCATGCTAGTAAAGTGTGAAGAAATCAATCGAAATTCAGTATTCCTGATACACCTTTCGTTCCGATCAGAAAAAGCGTTTCTATCATTATACTTTATTAGCAGGACACTTTAGGGGCGACCATTTTAGGAAAGTTGGGCGACGGCTGGACTGCTTGGTGATAAACGAGTCTGGTGATATGGTCACATCTCAGCAGCTTCCTCTTGAGATTCGAGTAGCTTGCGGAACACATCGTCGATCGTTTAGTCCCTTATGCGCTCACCGCTAATTTGCAGTAGGAACTAGAAATAATATTATGCCCACGTCGTCAGGTAGCACAGCTACCTAATAAGCCTGGCCTTCGCACATAAAATGAGTTAAACATGCAGCTGGCTTTCTATTCAAAAGAAAGTCATCCTGACTGTGCGTCACGCAAACGTTTGTTCACATAAGAAAATAGGGCTACATTGGAACACCCACGCGCAAATAAAATACTTCGAGAGCGAGGTTCCAACATGCTACAGTATGTGTATGTAGGTATCGCAGCACTTCCGTCATCCGCATTCGTTGGCTACAGTAAAAATTGCTTGCTGCCGAAATAGGAGATGAAGCACGAGCAGCCTCTCGACAAAAAGCCGAAATTCCCGAAACCGACCTTCCACGTACCAGCGGATCGGCACTCGGAATATTGCAGTCTACTTGAACGCGTTCACGAAAGGTCATCGCTACAGCGCGGTAAAAGTCCACCAGCTAGACGAACATTTTAGCCGGCGGCAGCGATTAGCGTGCTGACGACATTAGCGTTAAAATTTTCGAGCCCTAAAGTTAGCTAGAATACGTCCTCATTCTTCGTCATTAGCTTATTTTCGACAGCTACCGGTACTGCGCATGAACACATCCGTGCGAATTCGTCTGGGAGTGGGAGTAGGTACATACTGCAATATTAGAAGCGACGGACAAAGAGACGGCCAACGTGACGTCATAGTCTACGTGCAATGTGCACGTCCGTTTTGCGTATTTCATGTCGTTTACCACCTCCCGCAGCACGCCAAGGTGCTACAGTAACTACGGTAAGTTTGATTCGCTTGTGGTATCACTTAGTACAATCTCTTGGGTTTTGATCAATCAAGAAAGCTGCTTTGTTTAGTAGCACTCGTACTGTTTGCTGAAATTGGCGGTAATGTGATACAGAGTGAGTCACAGTTAACTAACTGTCCACACAATGTACAGTTGAATGCGAACCGACGATGACCAGAATGACGAGCGAAAGCTAACGAAAGGAGCTTACAACGATAATGCTTGTAGTGAAAACAGCATGCATTCTTCGTGAAGAAGCGTGGAAGCGTGTGGGGCGCTGCGTTGATGCTGATCACAGACAGGTGTGAATGTCGACCGTCTCTTCGCATTCCCGGCACTTGACGTAGCAGCACCAATGGAACTTGCAGTTGCAACGCTCCATGCGCTTCTGCGTCTCCGTCGAGTACCCGCGTCCACAGCAGAGCAGCTCGCAGCCGTCAATCCCGTTCGACGTCTGGTTGCACACACGACCCGTCGTGCCCGGTGTGCCGGTCGCATTGTCTCGATCGCAAAAGTCGGGCGACTTATCCAGATAGACGAGATCCTCGTCTGTTTGGTGTTTGAAGATCGCGTCCGCAGGCACCAGACGCTTTCGTGTTCCCTTCTTCACGAGCTTCACTTCGGTCGCGCCGTCGAACTTCTCTTTTAGAATGGCGCCAATTTCGCGAAATGTGGGCATCGCTTTCCAGCACGTCTTCATCTCACACGAGCCAGATACGCCATGGCATTTGCACTGATGGTGGACGCTATTCTCCAGGATCTGCAAAGTGGTGCCACTCAGACTAAGGGGTAGGTGGAAGCTTGAATCAGGCATATATCCTCCGGGGCTTTCCAGAAAAATTGACTTTCCATCCTCAAAAAATTTGACTTTCTTGCCCTGTCCGCAAAGCTCACCCGTCTCCAGTATGTCCGAAAAGTGCGGTCCTCCTCTCCCATTATTAGGCCTGACGTTTTTTATGCAAGGCCTCTACCGTACTTTTCTGCCGGCTTCGTTGTTGTGCAAGTTCATGAGCGTTCGACCCGGGCCGTTCGCCGTCTGTCGCTTTCGGCTCCTTCGCTCCTGCGCGTCGACGAAGCTGCGCGAAAACATATTCCCATAATGGACGTTATCTGCAATATAAACTCACGTTCTGTCCACATCCTCAAAGCAATTCAGCTGGCTGAGGAAACCGGTGGCGTTCTTATTACCAGAACAGCCAGCCCACTGGAAGCCCTTTTGACTGTCGCCGCGAACGGTGCCATCGCAGCCGCACTTTTCTAGTCGACCACTGCTAAAAATAAAAAGATCCACATTCCGTCAGGGTACCCATTTACGCGTGTGAGGTAAATAAGTAGATAGCTTTGGTTCTTCAGCGGACCACGAATACATCTACGATGGTCGGCGGTCAAGGGCATCGACAACGCCGAAAAAGGCATCTCGCGATTTAAAAAAATAATCAAACTTCAAACGCTTATAACTCGGCAATGGAGCACGGGAGAGCGAAAAACAGAGTACATTTGAGCTCCTCTCGATGAGCTCTAAAAGATAGAAGCTGTTTGATAAAGTTTTAAAAGAATTTTAGAAGAAGAAGCAGTGTGAAGAAAAGTTTTCCAACTGGTTCAGAATAGTAAAATTTTGAAGAAAAAAGCAACTATCCCTCTTTTGGCCACCCTTCCGACCCTTCCACGTTGGACCCCCGACGACCCTGTTTTAGGGATGGGAGGGAATGGTGTCCGAAAGTAGATTCTAGTACGTAACGTTATAAATTTACGGCCCCGAACCTGCATGCTCGCGTGATCGAGTGCGAGACACCAGCGGCTGAGATCGCATGTATGAATGCTGCTTCCCGTGTGCCTAAGATGATAATGAAGCACAACAGTTTGACCGCGGAGCAAAAAGACGACGACCAATTTTGAGTACAATGTGGCACGTACCTAAACTCAACGCGTTGCCAAACACGGAGACATCGTCTACGGCACTGCAATTCCAGCGTCGTGATCTGAACTGGTACTGGCATTCCTGGATCGCTAAAATAGAGCTCACACTGACAGGCTCTTCGAGGGCTAAAGACTAAGCCCAAAAATGGTGGCCAGCGAGCAAGCTGATATGGTAACAAGTAGGATGTACCGGTCCTTGAGGCCCACTAACGCAATGTGTCAGTGGGCCTAAAAGCATTTGTGCCAAAGAGTACATACGTCATGCGCATGCAGGGAGTACACTTGCAAAATTTCAGCCAAATCCGTCAACGCATTCTGGAGTTATAACTAAGACATAGAATGTGACAGTGAGCCTAAAACCACCGATTACATATATTTTAAGAGTACGCCATGACGGTAGTACACGTGCAAAATATCAGTCAAATCACGCATTCTGGACTTATGTGAAAAACACGCTATTTTTACGTGTGAGTGGACCTTGTGGATCGATGTTCTCGGGGAGCAGTAGACCCCCGGGGAACCAATATCCCAATATCCTGACCCCTACGAGTCCTAGGGTATCTATAGAAAAAGAATTAGACCGCTAGCCCTCTTCTTTCGAGAGTTACGTGAATCACAGACAGACAGACACCTCCAATTGCATAAGGCACACTGACGTGTGCACTGGGCCTAAAAACGTTCCTACCCAGCTGAGCGCCAGCTTTGACGCTTTCCATATGATCGACGTTCTCGCGACAAACGAAGATCTGACGTTTCGTTAGGCCGTACGATCGAACGCAGTGATCGCGACGAGCGTGATGATACGAGGATAAGTGAGCAAGAGCCCTGCGATGCGAGGATAAATTCACATGCTTTAGCGGTTAGCTTGGATCCGTTTCGATCAACTTACAGCCATCTTATAGACTGCACGAGATCTGGAATGCTGAGAAAGAGCAGTGAAAAGATCAAGAAGTTCGTGAGTGTGACCCACGAGCGCTTTCGAAGGGAGCTTCTTTGGCGATACTGACGTTCGTGATGTCGTTCGGCGCACACTGCCGCACTCAGTTGGTCGCACGTGCACTCGCATTTGTGCAAAAACGGCGCCGATGCAGACGAGTGTGGCTTAGCCACGACGAAGCTAGTACTGCTTTTCGCAAGATCTTCAGCCATCATACGTAACTGTATCTAGCAACTGTTGTCTGTCCTCAATGCGACATGTTCAAGCGACGAAATGATGGAGCACCTACAGAAAGGCATCAGTCTACCGAAGCTTCCGTTCAGAAATTATCATCATAATGCAACGGAAGACAGGATGGCTCATCGGCTGGTCGTCGAGCACTGCGCCTTTGTTGGTGTTTGTAAGTGTACAGTAAAAGTGTGAAAGGTCAAAAGTTGCTAGGCCAAAAGCAAAATATTGTTATCAGCTGCTGTGCGTGCTATTTGGCGATGCGAAGCTGGTGTTGGGGCTCGATACGGCAGACCAACAAGCGAAGAATGGGACAAAGAATGACCAGCAAAGGCGTCAGAAATAAGGACGATCGATCATTAGCGATATCTCCCTCATTTCATATCGTCCGGAGAATCGTTCAAGTACGGCAGAACGTGGTGACAATGCGCATGTTTAACCCGTCGCTAAGTTAGTGCCGCATGCAAATCGGTGCTACTGAGTAGGAGGAAGTACGAGCATTGGTAGCGCTCTAAAACGCTGAAAGGTTGCAAATGTTGTGGCAGGCTAAAACTTGCGAAAAGTAAGCGAAGATAATTAATTACTGCTGTTTGTCACGACCGTCAGAACGGCGTGCCGAGCTTGCAGAAAGGCACGGAAAACAAAGCTTTACGTTGTTGCGCTACGAGCAAGTGGTACGCTGTTCGCACACGAGGCATCGGACGAAAGAAATCTTCCAAAGAGGCGCAGGAAAGGAGGGGAACGAGGTCGGATAGATACGCAGGTACGTGTGCGCATCTTCTAGTCGTCCAAGCTTGTCGGACTAGCCGTATCATCGATGGATGGCGAGAGCTACGGCGGTACTGTTTATATGTAGGTGTAGTCTCCGAATGACCGGACTGGCCGAATGATCCAAGGGGTTGAATGGCTTCTTGAGCAGACGGAGAAATGACATAAAAATAAACAGAAGGAAAGCTATAAAAATAGCCATTGTCCAGCGTCGGATAATTGAATTTTTAGTGCGTCTCAGCCTCAGTCGCCTTTTCGATGTACGTACGAGTTACAGTTTCACATCTCTTGTTTTCGACGAAAAAGCAATAAAGACCGTCATTAGAAGCCATCACGGACATGGACGATTCCTTCGAGTCTCCCCGATGAATCGTCAAACGAAGCCGCACGATGCTCTGGGACTTCGTAGCGGTCGTTTTCTTCCGCGCAAGATCAAATCGCCACTGAAACGGGCCCATTCATTCTCAGGCTCTCATCGACGCATTTATCAATTTTATTACTTCTCCGACATGCGAAATGACCGTTAGCGATAGGAGCGAACTTCATCGACTAGAAACAACCATCGGGCGTCCCACAAACAATGGCATCGGGTGTTCCGAATTAATAAGTCCGAACCGACCGACACCATTTGTGGGGCGAAGACCACTGGCTAACAGCAAACGACCAAGTGAACGGCTGCTTGCTCAGAGACATGTTCAAAGTAGCCGAATAACCGGAAGGCAACTACTTGACTAGCATATAACAGTGTGAACTAAATAGTGTAATAAATAGTACGGAAACGGCGCTGAAACACGCGCTGCATCCTACTCTTATAGTTTAACTTCTGATACCCTCAACAGTGCTGCTACTACTACTATATAGGTTTTTCCAAATAGTCCCCTCCGCGGAATTAGTGCCTCACGTGCGCGACACACGAGTGTTTTATCATCAACCTGTAGTAGACATGCAGTGCGTCCTCGTATACTTCGTCGATTGCTGGTGCACACGTCTAGCAACATTGAGCAACTCATTCAGCAAGGGCTAAAGGCACAAGTCCTGCATGGGAGTGTCACTGCGTGAACCAGCTAAGGCACACATATGACGTCACCTCAAAAAGGTTTTCCTGCCTTACGTGTTCAGGACGTCAATGCGCGAAACCGTGGATAAACGCTTTACCATTTTGTGAAAAACATGTGAACAAGAACAGTTAAGCAAACACGTTCATAGAACGCCTGCGTTACACGATTGACACGACGACAATACAATGTAGACGAAGAATGCTGCTTAGGCAACACCACATCAGTCAATCGGTCTGCCTACCGCACAACAGCGCAACCAGATGTGGCCAGACTGCCTGCGGCAAACTTCGTCGAAAAACCCAGTGCACAGATTTCTGCCGTTGACTAACAATAATCAAACGCGGCAACAGATACGCCGGCCACCTTTACACCAGAAATAGCCTCAAGTGGAACCGAACGAAGCCTCGGAGCTCTGCCCTAGCGTTCTCGTTCTTCCCAAAAACAAGCGTGTACACAGACATATGGCACCAGAAGTCGCCCACATATTGTGCAACGACTACGTACTGTACACACGCTGCGATGCCTGCCTTCGTTCCTCATCGCACCCGCCATCGAAACACTGACAGACAGTTAACGAGCAACTAGCTACTAACAGTGCACCAATGAGCCCACCGAGCGCACAATGCAGCTCTATAGAACAGATCGCATTGCACGACTACGTAGTAAACATAGAAGTGTAGTTTGACACCCGTCCGATGTTCCCTCAGAATGTGGAGCGCACGAGTTCGCAAGACAAAAAGTGCTTGTACAACAGTGTCTATCGCTCACCCGACGGAGAGAGCAAGCACAACAGTAAACGAGCGGACGAGTACAGCAACGTTGAAACCTAGAACGTACACTACATACAGCGCACGATGCGAGATAAAACCGACAGACGGTGTTGACCAACGACCAGCGTGCAAGCATATCGATCGATGAATCTGTCGCTCGATAGCCCGTCGACTCACTCCCACTCAGTGGTTCCGGGTGGTTTCGACGTCATATCGTACATAACCCGCGAGATGAGTGGAACCGCCAGAATGCGTTTGACCATCTCGTTGAGTACCTAACAAAGAAGAGAGTCTACACGACGCAAGAGCCACCCGAATGGTACAAACCGTTTCGGAAATATCTTTAACCGGCACAGCAGCGACGCCGGTCATAAAATCACGTGTGATAAACGGGCGAAGACAGACCGACCAAAGGACTGATGGGGAAGTAACGGCTTCTTCGACTCGACGGTCGAAATGAATCGGAACCAATATGACAGGCATCTGACATAATATCAAAAGATGCTAACATGTACGTGTCGTAGAGAACGTACTGTACGTGTATACGTACTGTACATTATAACATACAGTACGAATGATTAAGCGCGAATTCTCATTCACCTGACTCAGTCGTTCAACTTCCCCATACTCAGCCAAACACCGTGTAGCTCTCTCATCGACCTCTTGCGAAAGTGCAATAACGCTAGGTGTCAACCGCGTGGGGGTCACATCAACAACGGACGTCGAGACGGGTTCACCAAAGAGAAAAACGACACTACAAACACGAAAAAGTATGTTACCATCGACCACACACCTGCCTTACACTTACCGATTAATATTGTGACAAAGTCGCGGGATGATTCGCGCAAGGTAGAACAACTCAGGCCACGGAACGGGTTGAGCGTTCGTCGAAAGTGCGGCAACATAACTGTACGACCGGGCATCACCCTGCACGCGAATAGAACAATTACCGTTGAGAAAAAGTATACCCAACCCTCGTCAAGCAAGAAACCCCAAAAAATACGAACAGTCAGCCGAGCTAACACTTGGACAACATGCAAAGAAATTTGTACCTGCACTCCAACAGTCTTGATCGGCAAGATAACGACACAAATTTGAAACCGTGTACTAATCGCAAATAGTTTTTCCCATTCCGGCGGCGACAAACTTCGTTTCATCCGCTGAAGCAACATCTGATCACGGTCAATCTACACCCAATAAATACATCGATAGGCGATATACACAAGCGGTCGATCGTCCATACCCCTTGCGCTGTCTGTTGAGGCGCGGTGTTCGTAAGTACGTTGATCGCCGAAGCGAGCGCGGTAAGCAGTTGAAGAAATCGCTCCGTTTCGTAAAATTCCTTGTCAATAAACGGTTCGACAGCGCATAAAATTCGAATCGCCAAGCCTGGTCCTGAAAAATCAAATTGCTACACCCATCAGCAAGTGTTTGCATGAAACATTAATCCCTCCAATTCCGAAAACAGTCATAAAGGAATCGCAATCAAATGATATACTAGAATCGACCGAAATGAAAACCCCCTTCGGTGGAAGGATAGCGAACGAAACATCGATTGAATAGGGATCAACTCCCTGCGTTAGCAAAAAGCGCTTCGGCATCGTGCAACTTTTACCCTTTTTACCCCACACAGGGGCGTCCGTCAAGGGTAAAGGTGAGCACGTAAACTACCACCAGAACCTTCTACGATTCATCCACTCGCTTGCCTGGAAACGGATGTCGCTTCACAATCTGATCTGGCAGTCCAAGATCAGTGCCAATCTTGCGAACTTCGTCCTTATGAAAATCCCGCAATGGTTCCACCACACGCCCCTACAAATAGAAAAAACGTTTCACTCCCTCGAATTAGAAAAAGCACTACTTCACTCGCCTTTTCACGAAGCTGCCTCACAAGCGCCGTATCATTATGATGTGTTTTAATAGCATCCGCACATCCACTCGCAAGAGCACTCGCACTCTCAATCAGATCGGGTCTAAGTGTTCCTAAACACGAAGTTTTCTCCCCCTGTATACAATGCCGAGTGTTTACAATCCACATACAGACCTTGGCCAAGATAAACATCCTCCGGTGACAAATTCATCCGCTGAAGAGCTTCGTCAAACTGTCGCATAAAAGTGTCACCGATAATTCGCCGTTTCAATTCCGGTTCAACCGCTTGACAAAGTGCAATAAGATAATACTGCGGTGCATCGCCCGGAGCAAGTCCCTCGATTGCAATCGGCGCAACGGCGTTGTAAAACGTCATGCCAAGACTCAGAGCTAAAGTGAAGTGCTCTCTCTTAGTAGAACATCCATTGAACATAGGCACATATGCACAACGTACTCGTAACGTGACAGCTCAAACTTCGCAACGACTGTTTCACGTTAATGGACTCGTTCTTTCGCATAAAGCCGTTGTCGATATGCAGTGCAATAACTTGGCCAGGGCCTAGCGCCTTGTTTAGCAATGCAGCACACACTGTTGAATCGACACCGCCACTAACGAGCACCTAAAAGTGCTTCGCACCATTACCATTCACGATGCGTCAACACCTGCACAATTTCTTTTTTATTCACACTTCCTGCTAAAGTGATGTGGTAGCTAATAAATAATATACAGAAAAAACCGCACTAGATGATAAACGTACAAAAAAGGCACACTGTCGAGCTATTTCCCACGTGTCGAACCTACACTTCGGGATAGCGCACATCAAATTTTAAATTGCAATCAGCCTGTTCAAACCTTCTGCAAGGCAGTCGCAAACACTAACGTTAGAGCTCGACAATTTCGAAAATAAAAACAAAGTACACAGCATGGCAGACATGCAAAACTGCTCCTACCAATCCCCTCAAAGCTCCGCATAGGCTCCTAACAGCAGAACAAGTAGAGAGAGTGAAACAGTTTCTAAACCATCTGCTTACCAAAACTTTCTTATCTTGAACAGTAGCCTTAATGTAGTTAATGCAGAGTGCTTCCCTCGACTGCATTGTATAGACGCCATGTAATTTAGCGATAGAAAAGAGAAAATTGCGCAACATTCTTTGACCATTCAGAGTCAAATCGACTTCCGGATGAAACTGCACGCCGTAGATCTGCAGCTGTTCATTGGCCACACCTACACGAAATAAGCACACCTGAAGAAAAAATTCCCCAGCAAAACACGCTCGTTTCACTCTACGCTTCGTTCGTCCAAAAAACAACGTCTACATACACATTTCAATTGTACACACCAGCAATAATATCGCCCGATTTAGCAATAACTCTAAAGCCAGATCCAACTTGCGTCACCGTATCGCCATGCGTGAGCAAAACAGTTTCACTTTCAGCCAGATTTCTAGAATGACCAAACAAAACTTCAAGATCGAAACCCATCGAGTAGAAGCCCAGCAGAGTGCCCAGACCTGCCCAAATTTGATCCCAAACTGTACACTACGTACGACGACATACTTAAAAAGCGGTGACGTCGTATCAATCCAAATATCGTGTTGACCATCCTCTCGAACAGCTCTCTGCTCAACGGCTCCACCGAATTCTTTGTTGAGCAACTGAAACGCCAACAAATTTGTCTTGATAAACGTACTAATTGTCGGTTAAGAACTGATGCACTACCTGAAAACCGTAGCAAATGCCGAGAATAGGAATACCAAGGCGAAGAACAGCGGCGTCAAAGGGAGGCGCGTCCTGCGCGTATACGGATTTGGGTCCACCGGGGATGATAATAGCTCTGACGAAAAAACACTGGATTATATAATTACAAGTACTGGTCGCAAAATAACAGAAATACTAAACAGTGCACAAGTAAGTATATCATATAGCAGGGATGACCATGGGACTTTTGGTTAGGGGTCCAAAACTTGACGGTCGGAACTCTGGGTCGGAACGTATGTAGAAGTGAAAAAAGACGAAAAAGCTGAAGGCTACACGCCCTGATCAATAGAAAAACTGAACCAAGACTGTGCAAGAAAACTAGTAAAAAATACGGCGAAATTTTGGGCAATTTCATTTGCGTTCATTTTTGATGAAACTTCGTTGTAGTCATTTAGGTCGCTTTTTCCTTTGTCAACCCCTTGGAGCCCATGTCCCGACAGCCCTGTTGTATAAACGCTAGCTGCTTTACAGTCCGTACTTGTATTTCGTGAGTGCAGATGCCGGTGTACTGAGCGGCAACAGTTCACACTCAACGCACATTTCGCGAAGCCGGCGATCGATGACCTAAACAATTGTATTCGCACAGTACTACCGGTCTGTATGTGCATACACCGCAAAGTATGTACACGTACAATATGTATGAATAAGTCTAGCACATACATTGCGCATGGGCGACCGTGGGGATTACAAAGTGCCAGGACTTTTGGTTAAAGTAGGGTCAAAATTTTTGGTGTTCTATAACTCTGTGTAGAAACATAAGAGCAGAAAGCACGGCAGATTTGAGCTCCTCTCGTCGAGAGCTATAGGCCGTTTTCGTTCGCAAAAAACTCAAAATTTTTCCTTTCTGCAACCCGTTGAGGGCCGGGCCCCGGCTCCCCCTAATGGGCGCCCCTGAATCAACGTTTCTTTTTATGCCCAGGGGCTATCGTCTCCTGAAGCGGTAAAAAGAACTTGCACTTTCGACCTGGAAATGGTGACGGATTAGTGCAAATCAACCATCCATTTAGTGCTTCTACTTTCCCACACAGCTATAAGCAGCCGAAATTTTTCGGCCTGACCAGAAAAATTGAAGAAAAATTCTTCGTGCAAAAAACTAAATACTTCTCGGCAAATACAACAGCAGTGATTCAAGGTCGTTCGGCGTTAAAAATACCTTTCCGTACTGCGCGCCACAATCAAGAATCGCAACCACTTCATCGAGACTCGCATGTCCATTGGCGTTCACCGCGTCCATCATGATATCCTCGTCGAGTTCGCCGTCCTCGCCTTGGCGCTTCATACCGATCGAGCAGCAGCACCTACAGATATAGCACATTGACAGCCATGTACGCAACCATCATCGCGTTCTATGAGTAAATACACCTACCCCGTGTTGTCCTCTATTTTAGAAATCTTTTCAGGTCTTTCTCCATCCAGCTTTGACGGCGCTTTGTGTTTCTAGCCACAAGGAAGCTCTACGGACAGAACAGACGGTCGTAACGAACAGTAATAGAAACAGCGCCGGTCAGGCAGGGCATGAACCAATCACTAGCGGGTTGGGTGCAAACTATGCTCAACGACGGCACTGGTAGTTGCAGCGTCAGCCAACAGCGATAATGTCGGTCTGACGGCAAAGAACAGACGTTTACAAACGCGATAACGCACCGCAGAGCGGTCGAACTAGACCAGAAGAGACATGACGCACGTCCTTCTTGTCTTTCGCTTCGATTGAGAAGAAATACAAGAGCTACGTTTCGTATCTCGCAGGCTTTTCTAGGATAGTTAAGTGGCAATACACTATGCTAGTACACTTGTGCATAACACAATTAAAAGTGAGCTCACGAACACACGAGAAAAGATTGTTAGAAGACAACAGCGAAGACAAAACACAGAAAGTTTTGCACACTTCAGCTCACTCAGTCACATATGAAAGAAACTAAGAATGAGTAGCATGCAAGCAGTGATACGAACTACGTACTAAATGTGTGAAACAACGCGTAAAACAAGATGAAGTAACATCTATAGCTACTCTGATGATAAATGGCCAACTGCTCATCACCTGGTGACAACGCTCAATCAGCCAGCTTGAGAGCAGTGCATGCACATGTTATGTTGTATACGCTACGCAGTTAGTGAAGTAGAGCGTACAAACAGCACACCTTCCTCAAACATCGTGACGACTCACGCATGATATAAGCTTGAAACAATAAAAATAAGACAGTACACGTTATGTGCCTTTTCTTAGCTCAAGCCTGACTTCGCAGACGTTGAAGTTGGCTGCTTCACATCAAATGATCGATTTCGGGGCAGAATCTTAGGCGCACTACAAGTGAAAACGAGGCTTCAGCAAAAGTGCAATAGTAAACTGGTACAACAACAACGTTGTATATACTTGATGCGCGGTAAAGGAAGCTCAATAGGCCGCGCTACTGTAATAAGAATGTTTATTTCAAAATTGTACCTTAGTCCTGACTGCGGTGCACCAGCAGCGCCTACTCCTTGCGCATCTCTCTGCACTGGCGAGTCGGCATTCTGTGAATCTTCCGATCCAAGAGTGCCAAAAATGCGCAATCGTGCCTCAGCGTAGGCAGCCTCACGTTCTTCAAGAGACCGCAAATTTCCCTTCGAATCTGTCCTACCCATTGTATCAGGTGGAGCTAAGGCGGCCGCAGTCGATTTGTCTCGAGCGGCGTTGTTGCCAGGAGTAGGACGCTTCAAAATTTTTACGACGCCCTGCGCCGATAACTGAGCATCCGAAATGCTCTGAACGCAAGCTCCTTCACTACTCGACGGCTGAGCTTGGCAGTCCGGGAACTTCATCTTTGTATCCTTTTGCAATTTCTCTTCTATTTTCCTCACAATCTCCTGAAAGGTTGTGCACCAGTTAACCAACGATATGACCGATAAGACTGGAAGTGTTCTGATTTAATACCTAAGATACTATTCTAGATAAAGCAAACCTTGTCTCCTGCAACATCTTCCCACGAATCGACAACGACATCGTCATCATTTTTGCTCTCCATTATCCATTGCACAAAACTATTTATAAAATCTCGTCAACAGTGGTCAGACAGACTTCGACGCCGTTGATCAAACCAGCTACCTAATAGATCGAACAGTAGAGTACTAGCCTCTATTGATCATGATCAAACTAAGCGGGCAAACTTCGCAACTGGCCAATGTGATCAGTACTTCAGTACGAAGAAGTTGAGTACTTCATTGGCATGGTTCTACGTATAATGCACTTGTGTCAAAGATATTTTTCTACGGTGGTACCGCTAAATTGCTATCGATAATAACAGCGGAC
>JAQGBB010000205.1:0-23198 GCA_034691745.1 Prismatolaimus dolichurus
TACCATTGGCAAGTTGGCACATACCATTGGCAAGTTGGCACATACCATTGGCAAGTTTGCGGCTACCATTGGCAAGTTGGCGCCCACCGCTGACAAGCTGCTCACAACGTCGGCTAACTTTTGTCGGCTGGGGGGGATTGGGAGGGGGGGGGGAGGGGGGAGAATTTGTAAGTATGACCAGTAGGCATCCTTTTTTTTACGCTCGCTTCTGGCAGGATGCAAAAAATGGTACATGTTTAAAATTTGCAATATTGTAATATGCCGCGCATGTCTGCTTCTACTGAAATAAATGAGTGTGCTATTTAAACGTGTCATCAACTGAATCAGGAAGGAAGTCAAAGAGACATGCAGCATTGAGCTTTATTAAGGTCGTCGTTCCGACATCAATGCTCATACACATTAACGTGCTTTAACCGTTCTATGGACACCCTCTGGTCCCGTTTCCACCTCAGAAAGAAAACGCATCCCGCACTCAGCTTATGGTACGGTCCACTCCACGAAAAACATGCTCGCTTCATGAAAAACCACAGAAAAATCACTGCAATGACTGGCTTTGGACTGCAATAGCACGTTCGCGAAAAACCGTCATGGACTGCTAATTAAAAAGTGAAAGTGCCACATTCTGCCCTCCCTTGATCACCATTTTTGCGCCTGAAAATGCTCCCACACGATTGTAGAATTTTTTGAAAACGATGATTTTCAAAGTTTGCGCCTTAATTTTTTGAAAAGATAGATTTTTCGTCGTTGAAAGAGAAAGCCGTTACAATGGTAGCGCGGCGTAGTGAGCGCAACTGCACGGCAAGATCCCATGCGGTTGTGCTTTTAGCAGATATCCGCAAGCCACCCTTCAGAATTTTCCTCTTGGAGTTTCTACAAATTTCAGAAACGTCGAATCGAAATTGAAAGTGCCGAGATCAGCTATCCTCGTTTGAAGGACATGAGATATTAAAAATGGTACTTGTTTGAAAAGACAATCATCATAGGATATGAATTACGAACCCAGGGAAAAGGGAAATCCACGCGGTTTTCCCTCTTCCCCTAGGCGTTTTGCACGGTGGAAGTGGAAAACCCCCGGGGATTTCCCTTTTCCCTGAGTTTGTAATACATATCCATACTACTAACAAGAGAAAGTCCAACTACGGAACGACAGGGACCGGTTGTGTGCGCAACGTTGCACTGACCGTTTGCTTCACGTGCAGCGCGGGCCCGTTCAGGTTTGGTCGAAAGAGGCTCATCCATATATAGTAAGATTTCTAACGCATACACCGCGTGGGTCGCAACTCATCATATACACGCAGCGGCACTGAAATCTACACACGATACATGTAGAAATTGTGCAGTGGCCAACGCCGAATTTAACCTAATATATGGGCGACACTGGAAAATCGATTCCTATCGGAGCGTTTTGATTCGCTGCGTGAGAGCAGGGCGCCCTCTCGCACGCCAATGACGAAGCAACAGCAAACGGCGTTTTTGCAAATCAACAGTGAGGTTCGTTTGGTCCAGAACGAAATTGAAGTTCGTTCGAAAAAGGCTCATATGCCATCGACCATGATACCACGGCTTCGGGTGAAAAATCATCCCTTTTCAAATTTCGTCCAAAAATTGAGCCAGCGATAAAGAAACTTATGCCATAATATTTTTGCGCCATTTTGTTAATCAAAGGACGCAATTTTTGGTCTTCCACAGAGTGCAGGACATCTTTATGTGTCGGCTACCAATGCGCTATGACAGCTCGGAATACACTGACGTAAACAAGCTGATTTCCCACGGAATATGCTGGAATACGCTGAAATTAGCCCGTTTCACGGAAACACAAATCTGATGAACTTTGAACGGCGTTTACAAATAACATGCAAAAAGCCGATGAAGCGATAGTTCGCTGCAATTGTACTACATCTGGTAGTTCCAGAAATTTGACACCTTAAGTGCAAGGTATCTCGTAACACGCTGATTTTATTTTACAAAGTAAAAGAGAAATTACGACGTAATGTCAGTACGAGGATACGAGTGATTGTGTATCTGCGTATAAAGGCTGGTGGCTCGTCTCACTTCTTCACTTCTCCTTTTACCTCATTCTGCGCTTGTTACACGGCGACCATTTTTCAATCCTCACCTCGCGCAATCGTCTACCTTATTGGAAGACTGTTCTGCTCAAAGCAAAATTATGGCTGTTTTGGCTCATGGCGGTGATGATGGGCGCAGTCGCAGTTTCTGCGCGGTCGTTTCCGATTGTTCATCCATTGTGGCCTCAGAATCATCTGCCAGCGGCGAATCCTGCATCAAATTCGAAGGAAAATGCTCCGGTGCAGCACAGCGCCGGTGTTTCGAGAGATGAAAGTTCGATGCGTCTCATCAAACGATCCAAGCGTCAATCGTACATTCGCCTTGATTCTTGGCCGCAATACGTTGTGGACGTCTATAACCGTTTATATAATCCTCGCTCCTATCCTGGCGACTTGTATCCCGATGTGCGTCCCAATTGGGCCTGATGGTGCGGCACATCACTCGAGCAATGAACGGACTATATAAGCCCTTTAGGCCTGTTACTAACAATGAAAACAGAGATAGGAGAAACTGTTTTACATAGCTCACAGAACATTTTGTTTTGCTGTACTCCTGTGGAACGATTGGACAACCTTGCAAACAAAGAGCACGACTTCCCGGCTGATGTACGCGACCAGATTGACGACATCTAAGTTGTAACTGTCTCATCATTAGCGCATGGACAAACAAGAGCAGATTTTGAAGCGCTTGCCACCTTTAACGAATACTTGCAATTCAGAGCCGACAGAGCGAAAAATCAAAATGTCTTCGTCTAGAGCTGGCCGTCTCCTCACCACAAGACCCAGGACCGGAAAGCAACTTACACCATAAGCTTCATCATGACTTTAAAATGCTACATTTCGTTATTAAATTCGTCAAGCGATCCACCAATGTGACTGGCGTGTGCGTTTTGCCTTGAACTAGCATTCGTAAAGCAAACACAACCTCTTTTCCCTCATCTAGAACGCAGGTACGCGTTTAGGCGGAAAACATTAGATTGCACGATCGGACCGCTAACCGAAACCAATTGACCGCAGCCAGAAACAACCGATTTAGGTTAAAGTTAACCGCAATTCAGTTACAACATCAGTTAATACTAAAAACTATTACAAAATCGGTTAATTTCTGCTATTTTCTGTTAGTTTTCCACTAGGCTCTCAGGCAACCAGCTTTTGCTGGGACACGCTTCAAAAACCCCTTGTGAGATCAAATGTGAATATTATAGAGGGTTCGAAGCCCGTTTAGGAACTACAAGCCGAAGTCGATCGGACGTCCCTAGCCTCAAAGTTTTCGATTTTACTTGGGAAATCAGAAAAACGCAATGGCTCTTCAAATCTCCGCCTCCTTTCGTGCTCAATCCTGCTTGGTCGTACGATTTGCTGTCCTTTGAGGGCGTTTTGGTCAGCGGCAGGTAAGATTTCCTACGCCCCACAGTTTGCAATAAATTTATCGACAGAAATAAGATTCTTCAGGTGTCTACGCTTAAGTTAAACCCACTAAGTACGACGACTGTTCGACTGTTTGAAGAGACGATCGATTTCGGGCATTAGCTGATGGAACGATGTTTTGCTTGACTGAGACCAAGCATCGAAGATCGCATTGTTCGCGTTACAGACATCGAACGGCGTGCGAGTTGCAAAAACATTCGATTTATTAAGGACGCGGCGAATGACTGACTCGCAGCGCCGCTGAGGGCCTTCCATAAAAGACGTCCAAGAAAAATTTGAATTTTTGACCCCCTCTTCCAAGCTTGTCTGGACATTTATGTGCTGAACATAGAATATGTCCGCAAAAAATTAGAATTACCAGACCCTCACCTCTTCCCTAGCTCTGGACGTCTTTTATGGAAGGCCCCCTGCGCGCAAGAAGAGTCAAGTGCTTGCGTGCAGAAAACGAACCTTTAACTTCGGAGCTTGACGGCCTGTTCTTTGGCGTTCTGCTGTAGCCGTTGCCATTACTAAAGTGTACTTCTGAGCTGTGCAGTACCGTATTATCTCGGATTTAAAGATGCAGCAAAATCGTCATTTTCATGTTTTTTTTTCGAATTTTTTTCCCTGAAACACACTGACCATCTAGTACATTTCACGTTGCACCAAGTGCGACAGAAATTATTGGAACGCGCTACGGCCTCGCGAACTGCCCTTGGTATCGTGATTTTGGCTATCGACACGATTTGGCGACCCTCTGCATGGCGCGTCTACAGCACAGAGGAGCTGACATTAAAACATACAACGTCGGTGTTGTACGTCCCACCTGCAGGCATTGGTGCACAGTTCGCTAACTGTTCACGATACCAAAGGAAAACTTTGCGGCCGCCTCCTGCGGCACACAGATTTTTCCCAGTTTTTTCATTATTTTTCTGATACATAGGCTTACATTCTCTAAATTCAGCGCGCATAATTTTTCCAAAATTTTTTTAGGGTTACCTTGTTTTTGCTGCATCTTTAAACCAGTTCTACCCATGGCCAGTTTTGCACACGCGAGCCGCATGCTGCATAAGTTTTGATATGCGCTTCCAAAGATTTATTATAAGAAACAGTGTAAAGCCAGCCAGGGGTAGGACTGGCTTAAATCCGAGATAATACGGTAACATGCAGAAACGAGTGGAACTACACAGTCAAATGGCACTATCTAGCCGGAAGAATACAGTGAGTGGTTCAGTTTTGCACTTTTTTGACAATCTCCATGTTTTTAACGTTAAATCTCATCTACATGCTGCTGTCATACAAACAAAGTTTGAGAAAATTGTACGTCTCTACTTAGGCCCACTGACGCAGTCAGTGTGTCTTATGCGGTGGGACGTGTCCCTCCGTCTGTGGGCACGATAACTTTGGAAATAAGCAAGCTATCAGGCTAAAATTTTTACTGGAGATACCTCGGAACAAATGTACCCGCCGCTATGCACCACTAGGTAAACAACAAACGTTTAGGCAAAAACCTAAAACACCAAATTGATAGTTGCGCCTGAGTTTCGCCGCATATCCAGTGTAAAATTCTCATTTTCTGTCCTTCACTTGATAATGAATGTATGGCGATCTTCCAAAGTTCATTTCATTCGCGACGAGAGAGCTGCACGCGGATACCGTTGGACGGTTTAATGATCATCATATACTTCGGATTAAGCTCCTCGTGCGTCTGCAACGACTTGAGACGAAATCGACGAAGCAAGTAGCAAAGGTCGATTTTCGCTTCGAGTAATGCAAACTTTTGACCTAAAAAGGTGTTTGAAAATGAGTGGGAGTTTTAGCGTCGACTACCGTAATACTGCACCGATGCAGTTGCGCGAGCCTGCCGAGAACGGAACGTATGCGAAAGGATGGCGACCAATCGAATTCTCGGGAAGAAAGCGCTCCGGTTTGAAGGTGGACGGGTCGGGAAAATGCTTGGCGTCGTAGTGTAATCCGTGGAAGTAGATGTTGAGGTTAGTCCCCGGTGGAATGACGAATTCGTCTGAAAAAGCAAGATCATGCTCCGTTTTCAATTGTTATTTAATTTTCTTAATTTATAAACCTAAAACCTAGCACAAATCTGATCAATTTTCAATTACAAATATTGATTTATTTAATTTTTAAAAATTATAAATGCTGATTTTAAACATCTAACAAATTTTGTATATTTTGATTTATATTTTCCAATTGTCGAATTTTGCGTCAATTACGTCTTATAAAATACTACGCGACGAGACTATTACAGTAGGCACTGTCTGACACACATGCTCCTACCGAGTTGTAAAGGTTCGGTAATCAATCGTGAAACGAACGGAACTGTTGCATAAATTCGCTGCGACTCCTAGGTTTACGGCAAATATTTTGCAATTCGAGAAAGGCCGAGAAGAACAAAAAACTACCAAGGATGCGTATAACCGAATAGAACTGAGTCCAATCGAGTCGAATCGGTTCTACTTTGTTTGAACATTTCGGATTCAAAATTCCGTTCATTTCGATTACTGTTCGTCTCTCTGCTCCAACCTCTTGTATTCTTCTACATCCATTTTGCTTCGGCTGACCCTTGTTGTCTAATTTCGCATTGAAAATTATTGTTTTCGTAAAAATTTATTTGAATCTGAGTCGAATTGAGTGGATTGTGGACCTGCAGAATTTTTACTACAGCGGATTCGATTCTTGCATCCTGCCTTGCGCAGGATGGCCCATTGGTTGGGCGACATCTCCCCCTCCTTTCCCTTCAAAAATCAAAAGTTAGCAGACGTCAAGAGGATCATGGACACTATATAGTCTCCATGTATACTAAATACCTCCAAAACAAAATTTTTGTCAATTCGGGCTTTGCCGGTGTCTCTCAGTAAACTGTTGAATAGTTTGCAGCACATAGAATATATGTACTTGAACGTGCTTGACTATTGATACTTTTTGTCAGACGGCAGGATGTCTTTTCGGCTTTGCCGATTTACTGGTTTTAATTTTTTTTAGTTTTGACCGCCGCTATTGGAAACCTTTAAAACAGCATCCAAATATTCGAGCTTTGCGATATCGTCAGGCGTTATGAATTTCTTCTCTCCGATGTGTTCCTGAATTTCGCTATAGAGCCGTTCCTGCACATCCGCATGTCGACCGATGAGGTAGAAGGCAAACCCAACCGCGCTCGCAGTCGTATCGTGGCCCTACACCGAAACAAGTTGTAAAATTAAATGTTTTTTGAAAATTAAAAAATATATATATAAATTTTTATGTGCTCTGCAGCACTCTAGAACTCTCCGCGTTCCACAAGTATAACACGGCCCGACTGTACCTCGAACATGAACGTTTCGACTTCATCCTTGACGTTCTGCGCCGTCAGTTCGCCCATCTGCTTCAGCTCGAGGAGGAGGTCGAGAAACGCCTTCCGATGCTTCTTTGTCGACGATCCGAACTCGTCGTCGACGTCATCGGAAATGAAGTTTCGGCGTTCGCCGGATTTCTCCAACTTTTTCAGCATTTCCTCTCGTTCAGCGATCACTGAGTGCGTGAACGTGTGCATCGTTTCGAGCGCCACCTTATAACGCTTTCCGATTGGCGTCAGGTAGAAGATGGCGTCGGCGAAGAACCACGGCCGATAGATGCGATACATCATGCCTTCGGCAAAGCTGAAAGGGTGAACACGATCAAGCTACATTAACTGCTGCTCCCGCAAGGCTAATGTGCCCGCTTACGTAGCTAACGCCTTGACGTATGGCGATTCCGTGGCGTTAAGAAAATCCGTCTTTTTGCCCATAGCAGTTTCTAATTAAAAATATTGTGTCTTGAATGCCGCATACACGCCGCTGCAAACTGTGGTTGCTCAAATTGGCAATTTCAGATTTGATTTTTTAATTAGATTAGAGTCTTTTTAATTTTTAATTTAATTAGTTAAATTAAATTTAGATTTTATATATTTCTAAATCAGATTTTTTACTTTTTTAATTTGTTTATTTTTTGTAGTTGTAATTTTAAATTGTAACTGTATTTTAATTGTTTAATTTTTGATTTTATGTGTGGTACCGCAGATGACGTCAAGCGTTGACATTTCGACGTAGTGCATTATGTCGGCGACGTTTCCAGTATCGGCGAATGGCTCCAAAACTTTAACAAAATTAGCTGCATGCTCATTCATAATTGGAATGAAGTCCTTGAGAATTTGAAAGTGAAACGCGGGTGTTAGCTGTTTTCGTCGTGTCTGCCAATCGTTGCCAGTGCTAGAAGCGGAAGCTCGGCGTAAAAATATGAAACGTAAGATACAAACTGTAACAAAAAATTAAAATACTTTCACGCCACAGAAATAAATGCTAAATTAAAATAAATAGCAAATAAAAACAGATAAACATTCAATAATAAATTAATAAAAATTTAAAATAAAATTGGTAAATAAAACCTACGTTATTGTAAAAAAATTACCTTATAAGAAGACCTTTTCCTAGCCATGGCGTCACAATATCGTACTCATAACCTTTGGAAATGTTAGTCGTGCTTCTGAGGATTGCCTGAAGCACATGCCCCAGGGCAAATAAAATTTGAGACCGCGGAAATAATCACTCTGAATTAATACTTCCATGTGATCCGCGTTCGCGACGTAGACGAGATACTTTGGACCCAGCTTTACGACCATTGGCGAGCCATACTTGGAAAACCAGTCGAAGATAAGCTTACTCTGCTCTAAAAACGCCATTTTTAGCAGTCAAATTGCTCATTTTCAAAGAAATTTCGCGTACCTGCCAAATCGCTTTTCAACAGATGAAGATTTCCGATAATCGGCAAGAGTGGTGGGCCCTTCATTGGGGCGAAATTTTTGTAGTTCGCCGGATAAGTGAGCTTCCATGCGATGATGAAGATTAGTAGGAAAATAATGCAAAGTCCGAGCAACATTTTAAGCTCCTTGAATAACAAGTACAACAAGGGCACTGCCTAAAATCCAACCCAGTCCCTACGAGATGCCCAAATCCATTTCGACTAGAAAATTTAAACTATGTGCAAGCGCATATACTCAGTGACAAGCGGAATCGGCAAAGCCGAAAAAGCATCCTGCACAAACAACAAAAAATAACGTACAATTTTTTTGACGTTTGGAACACACTGGAATACCATAGAACACTCTGGAACAGCTTGGAACATATTGGTGTTCCATCACTTGGCGCAAAACTTTTTTCATGGCAGGATGCCCAAGGGGGGAATAGGTGGAAATGTAGAGGGAATAGGGGAAATAAATTCAGTTTGAAAACTTAGCTATCTTTTCTATTCCGCTACGCTCCATGCGTGATGCAAAAAAGAGTTCTAATTTTGCTTAATTTCATTTTTAAAAGCAATATTTTTGGTGCAAATTGGTTTCCGCGACATTCTAAATTTGGGTTGGATTTTGAGCACCTTACTGGGTTGGGTTGGATTTCAGGCAGAAACGTCCCCAACAAACGGCGCAACCAGAAATTTTTTTGACAGGAGGGACCGAAGTATAAACGGTGTAAAAGAATAAGGGCTAACCTCACCACTTTGTCTGACAGCTCGTCCAGCTTAATTGATTAGTGTTCCCTACCCCTTGTCGCCCCCATGCACCCCTGTGGTTGCGCCGTTCTTTGATTTGCTAATACGTTCTGCGTAAAAAAGCGGAAAGTGAAAAGAAACTAGATAAACGTCGCCATCAGTGATCGTTTACAAGAGGTTATGTTTGAAATTCTTTTTTCTCCAACTGGACTACAATGCAGTATCACAGGACTCTTGGGATACTTTAACTTGTAGGCATAGAACGGGTTGTGAGAGCTGTTTGCACTTTTATTAATAGTGGCAAGTTTTTTCTCTGTGCCTGCCCTCTCATCTGACGCTACAGAACTTCGCAGGTAAACAAACGAGCGATATGCCGCCATTTAGTTTATCAGACGAGGTACGAAGTCCACAATGAGATTTCTTACAAACTCAAGTTTATAAGTTCGACTCTCGTTTACTTAACCAGCTCATTAGCGGCCAGCGTCAGCTAGTTTCATTAGACTATCGAGCAGTGGTAGGCATCCGCTTCCGCTGCACCTCTCGCCCCGATCTTCGTCGAACTGCTTCCGGAGCGTTCGAAGTGGCTGCACAAACCGAACCGGTGTTGACTTGTGGTAGACAGGAATGCAGGGAAAGCGCTTGGCGTTGAGCTCCCACACGAGTCGCGTCGAGTCGACGCCGTCTAAAATTGGCGCACAAATGGATTGTTAGCTCCGTATTGTCAGCTCTTGCGCTATCGGTGACGATTCTTGCCTTTGTAGGTTGCTCCCTCCTAGGGACCTCTATCGGGACACTGGCATATCACAGATAAG
Source organism: Prismatolaimus dolichurus (assembly GCA_034691745.1). Lineage (NCBI taxonomy): Eukaryota > Metazoa > Nematoda > Enoplea > Triplonchida > Prismatolaimidae > Prismatolaimus > Prismatolaimus dolichurus. The sequence goes on from JAQGBB010000205.1 coordinate 9,803, forward strand.
CGAAATTTTGAACATTCGCTCCCAAACTCCAGGATAATATTTTCGGCTTTCCAAATAATTACCTATATACTTTTGAGTTTTCGTTTCTTTCTCAGAAAAGACTTCAGCTCAAAATGGTAAAGGCGAAATCAACTTAACCGGAGCTGCGTGGCTAACGTATAAGCTTTGTGGGACGCCCTCCACATATACCGACCCTCGTTTTTGACTGCCTAAATTTTTTCAATAGTGCCCCTGCAATCTAGGTAGTGTGACAAGAGCCTCAGCTATCAAAGGCAAGGGTGAAAGCGGTTGTAGGGTACGAAAGTAGGGTAAAATAACATACTTTGCTCAAAACGCGAAGGCTTTTGCACTGGAGTCGCGAGGACGAATAGCGGGACAAGGAGAAAAAGAAAATAAGCTGACGAGATCATGGCCACTTTTTCTTTAGACAAATGAAGCAACGCTAGTATCGTTGTCGGAGGCAGCTAGCAATCATATTTACCGTGGATGCGCTTTGACGGAAAGAAAGGTCCAACTCAATTTACATACGGTTTTAGCGACATTTGCGTTATGTCGTATTTTAGTGTGTCGCCTACCTTGGCGTTGACATTTCTTTGATTAGCATTTTCAAATCGAGCAAATTACGAGCTTGTTTTTTTGCGTCACTATGCGGGGAAAATGCTAATTCATCAGCCACCCGTGCTCAGCCCACCAGGTCCTTGATCAATAGAGCTACGAAGCATTGAAATGACGCAGATCGTGATTGAGGTTAAGATGAAAATGAGACCAGCAAGGCTTTATTTGCACACGAAACGTTAGAGATGAAATCAAATACTTGAAGCGCCGAAGGGACGACGAAATCAAATATCTTTTTAGCTAAACATTTTTTCAGGGTTTGTTGAGGTCGAAATCTTCTAGTACAAAAGTCTAGTGAACGGTACTAAGTGAAAGGCGAATGGGGTCAACGACCGTCAGACAAAGTTGCGGGCCGAGATGAGGAAAAACGCGTAAAAAAGTAGAAAATTTTGACATAACATTTTAAAGTTTTGAGCCCCCTAACTTCGCTCGCGGCACGTTTTTTTATTGCTAGTCTTCCGGAAACAGTCAAAACAATTTCCGCTCGATTCGCGATTGGCTCGTTGAAGAAACAAATGTTTCAGGCACCAGGCTCGGCTAACAGTTTGGAAATTTTTGTCGGACCCGGCGGGGTTGGGCCAAGGGACCGGAAAATTCCACGGGCCGGCCGGGCCGACCCAAGCCGCTGCACGTCACCGTCAGATCGAAACGTTTAGCTTCGTGAATATCTCTAGTTAGGGTCGCTTTTTACGGTTCGAGTTCAGGTGCTTTCGGGTCAATTTAGTGACGTCATGAAGGTACATTGATAAACGGATCTCCCAGCGCTGGCCGTGGAAGGAAGACGAGGAAGTTTACGTTCTCGCAGGCGGTCTTTTATAGCGGGCATAGAGCCAATTTCAACACGTGGAGCGAGACGAAACTTGCGGACAAGAGGCAAAAAATTCAAAAATTTTGCGCACGTCTTTTACGGAAGACTCCGTACTGCGAACATGGCGCTACATTCTTATGTGGAAAATATGGTTCTTTATAGTGTTGGGTGTGGCGATACCTACCTATTAGCTAGCTAGCACATTACATAGCTAACGGCCTGCGTGTGACTGCGCGTAGTTCTAGAGCTAGCTCCGCCACACATATACAGGTGTAAGCTTCATAGCTATACTACGATAGCTAGGCTGCGAGCTAACATTGCTGCCCTGTGCGCTTCTTTGTCTGTCTGACTATTCCGCTAACTGACTTCTCAGCTTTTCGCATTTCTCGTGCGTCGACTTTCGCACTTGAATAAATCCGATGTGTAGCTAACCTTCCTCGTCTGCAGAGGGCGACAGACGGTTAGATACCACACTGAGTTTAATTACAATGAATCCAAGCGTGAACATGGATACATAAGCACTCTTTCATATTACTTCCATCTCTGTCATTTAAAGCTGAGCCATTCAATTTTAATTAAAAATTGCTGGCTTCGCAAAAGAGAAGCGAATAAATACCCATTTCAAAATCAGTATTCTATAATAAGCTTCTCAGACTTTTTTTAACATTTTTCAAATCATTTTTCATGGTGAATTTTGCACAAACATGTTGCTTTTTAATGCACGCAAATCGATTCGCAGCATACACAAGATTGACGACGTCAAGAGCGTGTGAAAACGACCGATTCTGAAATTCCTCATGCGATAGGGCCTGTCCGTCCGTCTGTCAGTCCGCTTTTCTGTAGACACGATAGCGCTCGTAAGAAACAAGCTAGCGGGCCCAAATTTTTGTGTGGATATTTTGGGCCAAGGGCTCGGACGACGTCGTAAACCAGGCCAGTGCACCTTATATTCAGAGAGTACGGTGATCCAGCGTGTAATAGAATGTTTTGCCCGTAAATCCAGAACGCCTGGACCGATTTGCTTCAAATTTAGTGTGACTTTTCCTGGCTAAGTATAATATAAAATTTCATTTCATCGACGGTTTTTGTCGTTGTTTTAGATTGTCGCTGGTGGTTTGGGTTTTACGTTTTAGGTTTTAGGCTTACTGATATAGTGTGATAAATTGCCCATTGGTATAACTCGAGAATACCTTGACGGATTTGGCTCAAATCTGGTGTACACTATCTCTGTATGTCTTTGTAAGCGCCTTTGTGTTTAACTTATCAAAAGATGATAAAACACTGGCTCTCACAATATACACACTCCGTTAGTGGGCCTGAAGGATCGGTACATCCGACTTGTTGCATCCCACCATTATCCACCTTACAGCGCGAAAAAGATACCTACTATCCAGAAGTTCACTTATCCCCGCGGGCGACTCCTTTCGCAGGATGCCCCTCAGTTCTGCCGATTCACTTGTTGCAAGTTGTTTGCCATGTCGTATCGCAGTGAATAGGCGCGCCGGTCCTCGGTAATCACTGATTACGTCACGCGAACAACGCAGCATTTAATTAGAAAACGTGCGAAAACAGTCAACATGGCATATCTCTGTGGCTTTGATCTATCGGTGACACGCGACGGAACACTCCCACACGTGCCAGTCGCGTCTGGAGAAGCTTGTCAGCTGCAGCACGAGGTCTCTAAATATTTTTTCACCAGAAAAACTCTGCTTGTTTCTTTTAGCTTCACTACATTATTTGCTTCCAGAGAAAGATAATTTTCATTGAAAAACCCATGTTTTGTGAAAATAGAAAGGCGGAAAAAACTAAAAATCCGAGATTTGCTTTTTGACCGGAAGTTCCTCTCTCACGAACGCTCGCGTGCACGATACGATTTCGTGCTCTTAATATAAGCAGAAATTTTGCGCTTTTCAGCTAAAATTCGATTTTTATGCGGAAAAATGCGTTTGATCGTGCCGCCTCCTTACGACGACTCGTCAACTTTCTACGAGTTCAGCAACGAGACCATCGGCGACTCATACATCACCAGCCATAGTGTCCTCTTCTCCCTTAACTTCCTGGTCGCCTGCGTGCTCGTCGGGCTCGTCGTCACCGTCGTCTGCCTCGTGCGATTCCTCCGCAATCTCCGCGCCTACGCCTTCCTCCCCTACGTCTCGTGCATCCTCGTCGCGAACGTCGGCTTCCTCGCCATCTCCCTCGTGATGGCCCTCCAGCGCATCACTCGCTCGCTCGCGATGCACGAGTTCTCCTGCAAGCTCCTCCTCTACGCGCAGGCGATCCTCAACAACTTCCAGATGCCGTGTATCGCGGCGATCGCGCTCCAGCTCTACGTCACAGTATTCTCGACGCTCGGCCGCCGCCTGCCGTGCACGTGCGCAAAGATGCGCTCATCCTCGGGTCAGAAGTTCTCGGTTGCCACATTCGTCTTCCTCTCAGCGCTCATCAACGCGAAGTTGGTGCGAATCGTCGAGAGCGATGAGGAGGGATTCTGCATGCTCGGCGACGCTGAGGAGAACTGGCTAAAGGTAGCGTTAGCAGATGGGGTCTGGACCATGCCCCCATGGGACAAAGTTTTAAAAATGCCCCCAATTTACCAACGAGGTTTTCCTCAAGAGTTTTCCCCAGGTGGAGAAAATAAAAGTTGAAAATTTTTGCATGAGATTTCCCCTAGAACTTGCCCTCAAAAATTCTCCTAAATTACCCCAGTGCCTTAAAAATTATCCTAAATTACCCCAGTGCTTTGACAACTATCCTAAATTACCCCAGTTCCTTAAAAATTACCGTAAAATGCCCTAAAATTACCCTAGCCTATCCGAATAACCCTAAATAACCCTAAATAATAGGTGCTCTAAAAATTACCGTAAATTTTTCAAAATGGGCCCATTATGGGAGCACAGTTTTTGCCTTCAACTACCAATCCTACTACAGGCGATTAGCTGGGCGAACGCGATCCTCTTCTGCTTCGTCCCGTTCGTTCTCACACTCGTGACGAACGCGGCGATGCTCGCAAAGCTGTTCGGCATCGAGCGCCGCTTGCACGCGAAGACAACGAAGGAGAGCACCGTCGGCGATCTCGTCAGCACGGTTTTTCTGCCTGTCTCGATCGGTGCGCGATCGCCGACCTTCGGCGATCGGGTGGCGACGATTCAGGATGAGGTGCACGCGAAGCGTCGCGTTCAGTTCGCGACCTACCGGCTTCGGAGGCGGATTCGACGCCAGCGACGGCTGACGACGGCGGGCACACTGGCGCTACTTTTTGTAATCGTCTTCTTGAAGCTGCCGAATCACGTGTTCAATCTCTATCGGGTCATTCGTGCCGAGCGGTTTGAGACGAGCGAAGTGTACGAGGAGATTAGCGAATCGGCTCTCGAGGTCGTCAGCTTGGTGTGCTTCATTAGCTTTCATCTGCAGTTTATCTTCGCGCCATTTTACGTGTTCAGTAGTGCGCTACTTCTGGGCAGGGAGGGGCGGAAACAGTCGAAGGCCGTTGGCCAGGTATGATGTATTGGGGACCGAGAAAGTACTCCATTTTTTCAGAAATTTTAGACGAGGTTTTCTCGAGGGTTTTTTAATTTTTATAAATTTCTCAGTGCCGTTCTTTTCCCTGAAACTACCCGTTTCTTTGACCGCAGAGAAAACAAAATTGGCAAAAAGCCTGGAAAAGTGTGCTAGCTGCGATCAGAGAATTTCGATGGCTTTCTCAGGGATGTTTTTCTCACAAATGGAATACCTTCTTCTCAAATTTCGAACGCGCACTGACAGAGAAATAGGCTATGCGCAAAGTGCGGCTCCTCCTGAACTGTAAAAACAGTGCTGCCTTAAACTTGACTTGGTAGTACGGCCCAGGATGACCAGATGTCCCACTTTGAGCGGGATTGTCCCACTTTTGGACCTGTACGTCCCACGAGGCAGAGGGGAAGCTAGTGGAACAAAAATGCACTTTTTTGCGAGATTTTGACAAAGTTCCTGTTTTTGGTCACATTTTAAAGCGGTTTTGAAATGAAAATTGCAAATTTTTTTCGGCTTGCTTCGTCGCCGCCGAATTTCTTATTTTTTTATGTCCACTGAAGCTTGCGCCGTCAAACTTGCTAGTTTTTCGTCCGACCGATGTTGGATCTCTAACACATGTCCCACTTTTGGACCCCTTGGATCTGGTCACGCTGGTACGACCACTGAATGCACTGCTTTATAATCTGCTGGAAGTTTTGACGAAGAAAAAGTTTGCCAATGCCAATGTGCAAGGACACTGCACACAGTATGCATGTGACAAAGTTACACATTACACTATTGCATAAGCGCCCGCCCTATATATGTAAGAAGCTGTTAGAAAACACACTACGACCATCAAGAGTAAGTTTACTCGAAACGCAGCCACTGATGGTGCCGATACAACATCAGCGTGGAGAGAATTCCATGCAGAAAGATACGCGAAGAGAAGAGTTTTCATTTGTGTTTTCATTAAAATTTTGCAAATCGACAAGTGACGTCGTTGCATTGATGGACTTTCACGTCTTTGCGAATGTTTTTTTGTAAACTTTGATGTCACACTCGAAACTGGTACTGCACTAGCAGACGTCCTCCGTAAAGTTGAGTTAGCTAGTAAGCTACAGTTGAGCTTCTCGCGACAAGCTCGTTGCGATGGCGCATCGTGTGGGAAGTGACATTCGTATTTGCGTTGCCCTCGCGCTGGTCACTTTTGTCGCAGAAGTGCCGTCGATTTCGGAAGCATTCAGAGCATCGAGGGCCGTTCAAAACTGTACCGATGAAGATGAAATACGTCTTCAAGGTTCAACGTTTTAGAACACACAAATTTGAGCGAATTTTCCACAGTCCCATAATAAAACAGGCAATGCGTTTATCGGCGATCCGTGCCGCGATCAGACGGACTGCTTCAACCCGTACGTCGTCGAGTGTAAGCAAGGCATCTGCGCTTGCCGATCGGGCTTCTATCCAACTAGCAAATACATTTGCCAAATCGGTAAAGACCCGTGGTCGCAGAATAAAAAATAATTTTATTTTTATTTATTTTATTAATTACTTTTATATTGTTCTTGCCATAACATTATATTACATTTTATATTATTATTGCTAGATTATTTTTAATTACTGTTTTAAATTTGTGTGGGAGGCGTTTTGACAAGCTTATGTTTAGGTCCTGAATTGGGAGCACCTTGTATTCAGCAGACTTGTCGGCCACCGTACACTTGCGGAAGCGGGAATCGCTGTGAATGCCCCGAGGGAATGAAGAAAACTTACTACGGACCTAACTCGACATGTGGTATAGATAAAGACGGCTTGAACGGTAGCCTGCCGTTTACTGTTCAAAAAGATAATATGCTCACATTTTACAGAATGTGAACCCGGTTTGCTCAGGCTCGACTCGAAGTGTGTTCCGGGTAAGTAAGAGGAGCTCCGCAGTTCTGGACTCATTTTAAATTGATTCATTTATTTCAGAAGCTGCTCTGAATCAGAACTGTAGTGAACCCGAACAGTGTACGATTGCGTATTCGTTCTGCGATGGCAGAAAGTGCCGATGCATGAGCGGCTTTATTGAAAACAGGGGTCTCTGCGTGCCAAATGGTAATAAGCAAGCCGATTTGTAATACACAGAGCAAAAAAAGAAAATAATAATTTATTTACTTTGTAGAGGTAATTTTATTAATAATTGCTTAAAACTAATTAGTAATAAATGACAATTACGCAAGCAAAAATTGGTTGATAATTGGTTACAATCAATCGACAAAATGGCTTAATATTCGAGGTAACTCAAAAATTACTTGAGGCAAAATTTATTTTTAGTAGTCTTATAACATTCAAATTACAAATTTAATTAAAATTGTTGATTACAAGTAATCGATAAAAATGCTCAATAAAAACAAATCGAATGTACCGATCCTCGAGACTTACTGACGCAATATGCCAGGCGGCTTGAAGTCACTTACGACAAAAAGCCGCGATGACAATGCGGTTTTGAAGCGTACCACTGGGGAGTCCATACATCAAATTTCAACCCAATCTGTTGAGGCGCCCAGTAGCTATATTCAAAACAACTTCACATACCATGCGTCAGTGGGCCTGAAAATTCTTATGACAAGAACCTTTGATGACAACAAATTTTGAAGCATACTTTGTGGAGATTGCGCACACCAAGTTCCAGCCAAATCTATCGAGACGTTCAGGAGTTAAGCACGTGATTTTTACATTGAAGTGGACCTTATGAAGCGGCATGCTAGGGGAGTATCAGGCCCCCGAAACCCATCTTCGAATTTGAACCTGCATTTGTACCAAAGTTTCCTCACAAAAGATTTCACTCCGTTAGCTTGCTTATTTCTAAAGTTATCGTGCCTGCACACACACGCACGGACACACGTCCCACCGCAATAGGCACACTGACATGGGTCAGTGAGGCTAAAAATGAACTAAGATTAATCTTCATTTTTTATGTTAGAGTATCGGTGCGCCGGCGGTGTAAAACCGCTGGTCAATCCAGATTTATCGATTTTCGCCTGCAAATTCAACCTCAAACGGCTCGCCCGACCTCAAGATCGACCCGACCCCAAGGTCTCCAAAGATACGTGCCCCGAGGGGTTCTACTGCAACTTTCTCAACAAAGACGGCCGTAACGGCTTCTGCTGTCCGATCCCAAGCGTGGTCTGTCCTGTGGGCCTCGCTTACAACACAAGCGGCGGCGCCTGCCAAGACGACTACGGGGGAAATTGCCCTCGCTCGAACTACTACTGTCACAATTTCGACGTCGACGGCTACAGTGGCGCCGTCTGCTGCCCGCGAATGTGTGCCGAGGGTTTCGTGCTCGACGGTGGACGCTGCTATCCGCTCGATCCGACCCTCTGGACGACGAGAACGGAGAGCGGTGCCATGCCGTGCAAGGTGAACGCGCAGTGCAGCTACGACGGAAATCGGGCGACCTGCGTGAACGGGCGATGTGCCTGCGAGCAAGGATTCCAGTTTGGCGAGACGGAGGGAAGTCGGCGGTGGTGTATTCGCACTTGCGTCAAGCCTGAGGTACGGTATTACTTGCAGCAGTGAGCGCTAAGGGCTTTTCGGCGGTTTATTTAAAATGTTTCCTTCCTACGAGTTTTCAGTTTCAAATTTTAAGCTTAAAATACTGATTGTGGAAATTCAATTAAAATAAAGAAAATTATTTAGGCAATAAAATTTCCTAAACATAAACATTACTTTATTTTTATAAAAATTTATCAATATTGATAATGATAATTTACAAAAATTAAAAATATGTTTATAAAAATTAATTATTATTTTTTATTTTGATATTTTTTTATTTTTTAATAATTAATAATTTTTATTTTTGAACTTTGTAATTTTATTGAATTTTTATCATTTTATTTCAAAATTATGAATGTTTTATAAAAAAATTTGAAATGTTATTGGCGCCACGCCAATCCGGTGAGTTGGCTTGAAAAAAATTTCCGGCTAAAACTTCACTTTGAATGGCAAGACTAATGATTGTGCAGTTTGTCATTTATTAACGGTAACTTTACACAGATCTGGAACAGCAACGAATGTTACGCTCCGAAGCTACCGGGCGAACGTTGCGAAATCCGCGAACAGTGCCAGAACGGCTCCTACTGTGCGCCGTCGCAGCAGACGTGCGTGTGCAGATGTGGCGAGAAGCTGTCGAACGGATATTGTGTTAAACAGAAATAAGGGCAACGTCGAATAGATTTTTACCGTAACTGCACTTCTTCCATGCTACTAGGAATATTTTTAATGCCTCCATAAATGTACACGAGAATAAATGTTCGCTATATTAGCCTACCGTAACCCTAGACTGTCATGCACGCGAAGCACACCGCACAAATTTCTTGCATTGATTGGTCACCAAGTGAAGGGCAAGAAGGCACCTTCGAAGTTCCGCAACCACACCGATAATATAGTACTTTTTCATTTATCGCCCTTGGGTGCTTCTATGGCAGGGCGGGTAGAATTCTGGAAAAAATACAAAATTCAGAATCAGCCAAAATTTTTTTACAAAAATTTTGAATTTGGAAAAAATGCGAAAATTTCGAATTTGAAAAAAATGCGAAAATTTCGAATTTGGAAAAATTGTTTTTGCAAAAATTCTTAATCGAAGCTATGCGCCCATGGCTATAAGAGGAAAAGCACGGCGAAATTTTTATTGCATTGTCCACTCCGCGATCGCCCCAGATTTCCATCTAGCGAAGGGCGCCGTTCGCCGCCATCTCCTCGACGACGGGCAGTCGCGAGACCCACGCTGTAGTGGTCCCTTCGTGCTTTGGCGTCGCGACCGTCGCCGCGAGATCCTCGATGTCGCTCGGCTTCGACGGGTACTCCTCGGTGAGGCACGCGGTGCAGAAGCCGCGCTTCTCGTTACCGTCCTGAATGGCGGCGACGAGCCCTTCGACCGAGAGGTAGACGACCGAGTCGGCGCCGAGCTCGCGCGCTAACTCGCGCGATTCGTAGTCGGCGAGGCCGTCGCGGTTGAGATAGTGCTTGATGTCCTTGATGCTGTTCGCGATTAGCTCCTCGCGCGTCGGTATGTTGATGCCCATGTAGCACGGGTGCTGGATGGGCGGCGACGCGATTCGAATGTGCACCTCAAAATGAAGGCATTTTTTCTTTTGTACAAACAAACATGTATTTTTCTAAATTTTTTAAAGCTGAATTTTCTGCAGTATGAGGGAATGCCTTCTTCGGTCCCTATAAGATTTTCTAAATGGATGTTGTACCCGAGGGGTATTAAAATGAGGAGTACAGCCTTTCCTCCTTCGGGGGGGGGTGTAGAAAAATTTCGTTTTCGTTTCCTATGCGCAATGCGCAAATTCAGAAAATCTTTCGTTTCCATTTTTGCGAAAAAGCCGAAAACTGACATTAATTAAACGGTATGATTGCATTGTCTCACTCGTGCTTGGAGAAACGTGTCCGAGCTAACTTTGCACGCGTTCAGTTTCCGTCATGTCAAGATGCCGTTCCGCTTTGCCGCTGTATTTCTTTCGTCCACTCGGCCCGCTTTTCATGCCCTTCGAGCAAACAACAACAGCAAAAGATAAATTTGCTGGATGCTCACTGACATTGGATTTATTACGCGTCTTCCGCTTTGCTACAACACCGAGGGCAGTGCTAAATGCTCGTCTTTCCTGCTACATTTCGTCTGCTGAAGCTCTGAGCGATAAACATGCTGTGCGAAGCTGCGCCCCGTATCGTTGCCTGGCGTACGTATCGTTCGCAAATAGCATTTGATAGAGCGTAGCGACTTTGTAGTAAACGCTCAAAAACCCGGTGCCCAAGCAAATTCTGCTAAAGGCATCCATATAAAGTGGTGGTGGCTGCTTTGCGGTGTTCAGACCAAGTCAGTGTCATTCAGCATTCTCAATGGAGCATCAACTGCCAGCAGATCAAGTGAGAGCTTCAGTCAGTTATTGAGTATCGCCAAATTAGCATCACATTTGCATCATATCTAATGTAGCGAAAGCTTCGCGGCGAGTCCGTGAGGACGCGTGGTGTTCGATGGTGCCGGCGCAAATTTATGGGCTGCCCTTCCTCGTTGGCACACTTGATGCCAGTCGTTCAGTGGCTACCTCAATACGATGTTCGTCGTGATCTCCTCGCCGACATGGTGGCTGGCTTTACCGTTGGAATCATGCACATTCCGCAGGGTGCGCTGCGCGGTTCGGCACTCAAGCATTAGAAATGCAAACATTTTGATCAATTTCCACCCTACAGGAATGGCGTACGCAACGCTTACCGGCCTACCTACGGTGTACGGACTTTACACGTCGTTCTTTCCGAGTCTAGTCTACTTTCTCTTCGGCACTTCTGCGCATATCTCTATTGGTAGGTTTTAGTCGTCGTAGCGCTAATAGTCTAAAAACACAGCAGAGTCAGGGACAAAAAGGTTTTCAGGCGGATAAAATCGTTTGGTTTCTTCAGAAGGCAAAAACACGTCTAGCAGCAGGTGGGTCCGACCAATCGAAAATTTCGTCTAAAAGGACATGAAAATTTCCGTGAAAAAGTTTCTAAAATATTCACACGAATTTGAGTTTACCTTTCTCATCAGACAGGTCGAGAGGAAGTCCTTTGGAGCATTCAATGAGGATGTGTGCCACATGCAGGTACTTCGGCGGTCGGCAGCCTCATGCTAAGTGGCATTCGCTATCGTCATTATCCCACCGATCTTGACTACTTGTCGTTTCTGCACACAAATGGCACCATGAATGAAACGGCGACTACCACAGATGGACCACTTCTCCTGCTAACGTCGCTCACGTTCCTCAGTGGTGCCATGCTAGTAAATATAGGGCACAGAAATCGATGAAACCTCATAAACGTGGGCTTTCTCGCCATAAACAGATAGCGATGGGCATACTACGACTTGGTTTCCTCTCCGTGTTCCTCTCCGATCAGCTCGTTAGCGGTTTCACGACAGCCGCCGCCGTTATGGTCTTCACCGCGCAGCTGGACAAGGTGCTGGGTATACCGACACCACGTCATCACGGAGCCGGAAAGCTGTTCTTTGTGAGTGAGCAGACGACGACATACCGTTCCTTTATGAAATATTATGTCCTGACCATATCCTCAAACTCCTCCAACGACTTAAAAGGCTCTTGCAGCTTGGGTTCCTGAGCCTGAAAAAGTGGAGCTTTTTGGCCTCTAAGTGTCAACTTTTGTAACACCCAAAACAACTGCAAAAAGGCCAAAAGTTTTATGCCCACCTAGATTTATCGCGACATATTCCAAGCGGTGTCGTCGAAGACAAATCCAGCAACACTGTTCACCGCCCTCACTTGTATCGCGGTCATCTTCGTCGTCAAGGTGTTCGTCAACGAGCGCTACAAGCGACAGCTCAGAGTTCCGATTCCAGTCGATCTCATCGTGGTACGTGACTCCAGAAAAGTTCGCCCGAAATGAGGATCGACGCAAAAACTACTTAAAATTCGAGCGCCTCTTAGATCGTTCTCGCGACAATCACGTCCCACTACGCAGAATTCGAAGGACGCTTTGGCGTTAAAATAGTAAAACACGTTCCCACGGGGTACGCGACTGATGTTCTTTGCACAAGGAGTAATGATGTCCAAAATGCACAACTGTCCAGACTGCCGGCACCGCGTCTGCCTGACTTTGGCATGATGCCGAGTCTGCTTCCGGACGCGTTCGCCATTGCCATCGTCCACTACGCGGTCTCGATGTCGATGGCGAAAATCTTCGCGAAAAAGTACAATTACAAAGTGGACGCGAACCAGGTACCAGTAGGTGATCAAGCAGCTTTAGCCCTTAGAACTCCAGCTTGAATCCGCTAGGCTGGGTCAAAATTGCAGGGATCTCTTCGTTGGAAATATTTTTGGGATAAGACATGCACTGATTTGAAGATTATTTTTGAATTTTTAAAGTTTGTTAATTTCTTTAATTGATCGTTAAATTTAAGCGCTGCAAATTTCGCACGCCATGGAGCTTTTTACGCTGAGGGCTAAGTTTGTCTGCGATGGGCTGCATCAACAGGATTTACTGAGTGCTCACGCTTTTAGGTGGCTGCCTGGAATAGTCGCGCTGATGGAACCACGTTCCGCGCTAAATCTGCAGCCGGCGCGTTGCTGCATGCAATAGTGTGACCGAAATCACAAATCAGGTCGCGATAATTGCACGATTTTCTGCATTTGCACATTACACCTAAAATTGGGAAATTGATTTTCCAGCCGCATTTACGCTGATTAACTCAAGCTTGGACCAAGCCAAAATCCGACTCCATACGAGGATTTTCGTTTTCACGAAAATTACCACGTTATCGGAGCAAAAATGATTTTTTAATCAACGGCGCACATGAAATCGAGCTTGCTCTGACATGTTGCTTGCGGCTGCCTGCAGTGCAATGCTTGCGGATTGGAGGCCGCGAATTTCGCATGTTTGTCACGCTGTGTCGGCCACTTTCAGGCACGGTCTAGTATGTGTTGTGGTTGGGACATTTTGAACGAGCTATCG
>JAQGBB010000206.1:0-23188 GCA_034691745.1 Prismatolaimus dolichurus
ATATTTTAGACAAGTTTGGTTGTACAGAGCTTTTATTTCGGTGTCCAGTCCCAGGGTTCCAGGGTTCCGCTTAAAAGCAGACATTTTCAGATTTCGTAAAAAATTGCCTTATTGTTCTAAACTAAATTTCTCTGCATACGCATTCTATTACAGTCTCAAGGACATTATATGACGGACGACTATGGCATCATACGACTGTCGACCATTGTACCATGGTTCCAGGTTCCAAGACATCTATGCCATACTATTTGAGACAAGTTTTGTTGCACAGAGTTTTGTTACAATGTCCGGTCTAAGAATTCTCGCTTCATTTCCTTTGAAAGTCAACAGGAAATTTGGCAATGCATTACGACGTTGCAAATGTAACGGGTCACGGGGCGCGTGAGCGCCCCTCAATCGCCCTAGTTCTAGCGAATTATTGAACTAGACGCTGAGAACAGTATTGGATAATAACATAATAACTCTTGCTGCAACTGACATTCGTGAGGGTTTAAGACACCTTTCCACGAATTTTTAACTTTTGGATTGTCAAGTCAAAAACTAGAAAACAACCGAAAAAATATATGTTAATCTACATAAAAAGAGAAGCTCGGAACCGCTGTCCGCATGTAAATCGGCTAACGGTAGGTTTGAAATTTAGAGAAAAATGCACGTAAAACGTTGAAAAATCGCGGTTTTCGGTACTCTAAAATTTGCCAGAAAATATTCTGCCGGTACATTGCCGAGATTTATTGCAGCTTGATGCTCCTACATGTTGTCGAAAATCTGAAAAAGTTTGAGAGAAATTGCTTGCACGCTGGTGTAATGGCGGCTGTCAGAATACCGTCGGTTTGGGTGTTTGGGGTCAACTTTGGTAAAAATGTTTTTGTCGAAATCGACTAAGTTTGATGCGAAAAACATGAATTTAATAAACAAACACATTTTCAATTTTCTTTGGTGGTGAGGGCTCCCCTGTGTCAAAAATATATGTTTATTTGTGAATAATAAACGTATTTTTGACACATTGGGACCCTTACCAAATGAAAATGTGTTTTTAATCAAATTCGTGTTTTCCGCATCAAACTTAGTCGATTTCGCGACAAAAAAATTCCACAAAATTTGATCCCAAACACCCAAATCAACAGCATTCTGGCAGCCGTCAGCACACCAGCGTGCAAGCAATTTCTCTCAAACTTTTTCAGATTATAGACTCAATGTATGAGCATCAAGCTGCTATAAATCTCGGCAATGTACTGGCAGAATATTTTCTGGCGAATTTTAGAGTGCCGAAAAACCACAATTTTTATATGTTCATATGTTTTACGTGAATTTTTCTCTAAATTTTAAACCGGCACAACTTTGGCTAGGATTAGCCGGTTTACATGCGGTCAACGGTTCCATGCTTCGCTTTTTATGTAGATGAACATACATCTTTCGGTCGTTTTCTAGTTTTTGACTTGACAATCCCTTCACACAACAGGGTGGAAAGTTGCTGGAAGGGTCTCTTAACGACAGATAATTTGACAGCGCGCTGGGAGGCATCACTGAAAACGTAATTCTAGCTAAAACTATCTATCCGCGCTTCGTCAACAAAAATCACATATAAAGTAGGCTTTCGCTTTTGTTGCTTCTGTAACACATTGCTGTCAATCACTCGTTTTTTTTCTTAATCCGAAACAAACATACCAGAGCTGACGCAAAATGTGGTATTAGCGAGAAGCTTTCGTCGCCATCCTGTCGACTTCATAGCGATCTGCAGCGCTCAATTCGACTTGGCCAACATCGCCGCAATTGCTACGGAGTTACCGGCAGTGGTCGCAGAGGCAGTGCCAACCGTCACCGAAGTCCCTCTTCAGCTTGAGCACAACCACTCGCAGAGGCTGGAGCATTTCACGAAAAAGTTCCAGGCGTTCAAGGAAAAACACGCTAACCTGACGAAGGAACATCCCGGGTGGGCAAGCGAGTTCGAAAAATTCGAGGCAAAGATCAAGACGCTGTTCCATGAACTCACTCACCACAACAGGTCGCATCACCAGCACGGCAGTCATCACAATGCGACGCGGACAAAGGCGGCGAGGAGCACGAACGTCACCACACGGGAGCGACGGGCGAACAGGAATGGCACCACAATCACACGCGTCCACAAGGAGGCGACGACAAACATCATCGTCATTACACGGGCCTCACGTGAGGCGGTAGCCACGAAGAGCACCACCACGGACGTCATCAATCAGGTACTACGGAGAGCGACGTCACTCAAGGACCCGAAGCGTGAGAATGAGTTGCGGCGGATGTTGCGCAATCGTCGGACTATTTATTTTAACCTGGACGTAAACGCAAATGTTAGTAGCCTACATCTGCTTGATTATCGAGTTCGTGCGCTAACGCCGTCGTGATAATCGTGTAGCTCCGTTTTGTTCCTTTTCCGCAATAAAATTCATTGAACTGACGCTTGATTATAAACCCACGATGTTGATTAACATCACACGCACAGGCACACAACGTGCTACAGCAATAGGCCTACTGACGGGCTTAAGTCGCCCTAAAAAGGTCCAAAAGTTTCTGTGGTTGCTGAATGGGCAAAGGTTTTGCCTTCTTATTTGCTAAAACTTAATATGCTGAATGGCAAAAGCGCCTGCAACGTCACCTTCTGCCCGCATGTTGTGGTGTCTGAAGCTAGGCTAGTATAGCGTATGGTAGCCAATGGGAGTGGTCACATGACCGAACCCTATGTTCTGATTGGTCAACCCGTACGTTCGAGAATGTCCTGGTGTGTTCCTATTGGTTGTACCCTAGAAGGTTCTCGAAGTATCTCGACCGCCTGGGCCAAGGGTATAAATAGTGGCCCCGGTCACTGAGGCTGCTTGGCTGTTGTGTGCTTGGCTGCTGTGGGCTTGCTGGAAACGTGTAAAAGATGAATAGCGAAATTGAGCGTCGCAAGAACCTCCAGCAAAAAGGCAGAATCGGCTTTCACTCAGCGCAAGAGGACCATAATTGACGCACGTCGGTGTGCCTTACGCGTTGGAACGTGCCCGTCTGTGTGCTCCCGCTTGTGGGCACAATAACTTAAAATAAGACGGCTGTTGGGCTAAAACTTTTGTGGACGTATTTTAATTAATGTCTTCCGTCGTGTGACTTCAGCTCTGCTGGACTAGCGTTTTCGAACAAACTCGTCGTCGCTGACATTATAAAGCGTGGGACGATCAAGCAGAAAGTCGACCACGAAAATGGCTCAAGCAAGCTTTTTGAACAACGCTACTTTCTCGATACCGCTTGCCACAAAGCGAACAGTTCACTCTTCCTCATCATCGCAGGCGAGTAGTCAACTGACGCAGGTCAGCTAAGCGGTGACGACGCTGCGTATATAGCGTGTGAGTTTGGCGCCGCAGTTGCACTTCTCATCGCTACTACGGCGAAAGATTTTTCCTCAAGAAAAAGGCAAATCTGCATCATAGATCATCTCTCGATGCCCGTCGCACTCGCCTCGCCCCGAAGTGATCCAAATCCACATATCTACACACACAAAATTGTACACAGCTGCTCTGGGTCGATGAAAAATAACGCACAAAAACGCAAGGGAGCACGTGTACGTACACCTACTGGGTACCCCCACTTTACAAAAATCGCCGGTACATGGCGATGGCTATGTGACCGCTGGCGATGGTCACGTGAGCTGTGGAGATGATCACGTGACCGGTGGGAATGGGATAATGTATTTTTTCTGCGCCAGCTATACCCTATTTGTGAGTCAGTTCATCGTCATCGCGTTGTACTACGTGTGACTGCCGCTCTTCTGGAGTACGCCTGACCGTCAGCGGGCAGACTCGCATGGCAGAAGGCTATCGATGTCGGCGACGAGCAGGCGATCAATAACTGAGGGAACATGCAGCTAAGTAGAAGTTGTCGGCTGCTTCCGGCTAAACTTGTGAGAAGTCATGCGTGTTTAATCTGCGTGGTTGGTCAAAATGTGGGTGGGGTCTCCAAGAAGGTATACGAAAGTCTACGGCAATTTTGAGGGTGAATTCAGGAAAAAGTCCACGTAGACTACGATGAGTCCACGTGGATCTAGATGAGAGGGACGTGTTGAGTATGCCAAAAAATCTACCTACAAAAGTCCATAAATGGGGGATAGTCTAGAATGCATTCTTTCAGCCAAAGTGGATTTTGGATGACCCCTGATTTTAATTGATATTTTCTATCAGACACCAAGTGCATCACTGCGAGTATCTTGAATAGACTTTGTTTCCGCACAGAAACGATTAAAGTAACCTTGTACGCCAATCTGTCGCTGCCGCGAAACACACTTTAGAAACTTGATTCTGACTCCCACTTTTTGGGCCCACTGACGCTGCGTCAGTGAGCGTATTGCAATGGGAGGTGTCGTCTGTCTGTCCGTTGCAAGCGAACAACTTTTCTCCCGAACGAAGATAGATAGCGGGCTCAAATTTCTCGTCAGCATACCCTGGGCCTAGGGTAAGTCTAATTTCCGAGATGGGCTCCATGGGACCACTACAGACCAAAAGCGGAACGCCACGAGGTCCACTGCCATGTAAAAATTGCTTGTATTAATCATACCACGAGTGGCTTGACGTATTTGGCTGAAATTTTGTGTGCTGCATTTCCTCACACTGTGATTTATTTCCCACTGTCATCGGTGGTTTTCAGGTCCGCTGGCACATTTTCCTCTTTATTGATATGTGAATATTTCAGATCTGTCTGAACGGATTTCGCTACAATTTGGTGCGAAACATGTTGGCGTGAAGAAGTTTACATCGCACTATCATCGGTGGTTTTCAGCAGGGAACGGCAGGTTTTTTCGGTTGACCGAAAAAGCCGAAAAAACGAAAACCGCGGTTTTTAGGCGAAACAAAACCGAAAAATTTTTGTTTTTTTTTCAAAACTGTGCGAAGACGGTTTTTTGCATCCTGCCTGGAGCCCGAAGGACGTAAGCAAAAGGATGACCAAGTAGTTGAAAGAATACTCCCCTTTTTGACCATTTTCCCCTCCCTCCGCGCATTTGAAATGTCACGTCCGCACTACGTGCGACGCATTTACAGGGTGCAAGGGCGTCACCTAGTGAGTTAAACGAAAACTTTTCGTTATTCGCGCACGAAGACGGTATTGATGCGATCGTATGTCGGAAGCTCGCCGATGTGCTGGTGTTTTTTGTGAAACGGCAGGATGCCTTTTCGGCTTTGTCAATTTACTAGTTTTCTTTTTATTTTTGGTTTTTGACCTGTTTTCGACGAAAAAGTGCGAAAATGCCATCTTTTCAGCATTTTTTCATTTTTTGCCGATTTTTCCTATTTTTATTTATTTATTTGGGGAATAGTCTTAAATAGCCACCACTTTCGCTTTTTTTACTGCGTACTTTGATATACCACGGCTCAGAACTTTTTCCGCATGAAATTTTTCAGTCGCTTGTTTTTACTAAAAAGGTCAGGCTTTAGGGCTTTTTTCCTTGTACTAGAGCTGTCGGAAAATCCGTCAAAAACCGAAAAATCAAATAAAAACCAAAAAACGAAAAAGCGAGGTCGGCTTTTTGGCAAAACCGAAACGAATCAAAAATTTACGGTTTTGTTTTCCAAAACCGGCCGTTCCCTGGTTTTCAGGCCGACTAGCACAATTTCTCATTATTGATACGTGCATATTTCACGTGTTTTAAAGCTGAAGTATGTTGCCATTGTGTAGTTTAGTTTGGTTTGTTATCGGTGGTTTCTTGTCATAAGTGGTTTTTTTTAAAGCCAAATGGCAAACCCAGCGTCAGTGGGCCTTCAGGATCGGCACGTTCGGCTTGTTGGATATAGGTTAGTTGTTTTTCAAATAGTGTACCTAAAGGTAGTATATAGATTGGTTATTTCCGTAAGAGATTGCAGGAAGTGTAACCGACGCCACCGCCAGGCCACGTTCCCTTAGAGCTTCTTCTCCTTCACCATTGTCGGACGCTTTCCTTTCTCGGAAATTATTCACGATTGCGCATACGATAAAGACTGGCAAATGGACAAGCGATATTAGACTTCCTCCGAGCCACAGGCCTGCAATCAAAACAAAGTGAGAAATAAATGAATAAAACAAATAAATACTCAATCAAATAATAAATATAAATAATTAGATAATTAAATTAAATAAATCAAAATAACTAATTTGAAATAAGAATAAATAAATAATAAACAAATAAATATTAATTAATTAATTTTAAATAAAAAGAATTAATAAACAAATAAATAAAAATAAGTAATTAAGTAATTGAAGAAAAATAAATACATAATAAACAAATTATAACCAATTGATTTGTTTTAAAGAAAAACTAATAATAAACAAAAATAATAAGTGATTAAAGTAATCTTAAATATATATATATATAAATAATAGCAGAAATCGATACTCACCAATAATTCCGCCAAACGTCGCCATGTATGATGCGAAATCCATGACGACGTACTCGTTGAAGACCGGGTACGCGGGCTTGCCCTGGTAGAGCGTGGCGTTCACCC
This sequence comes from Prismatolaimus dolichurus, assembly GCA_034691745.1. Taxonomy (NCBI): domain Eukaryota; kingdom Metazoa; phylum Nematoda; class Enoplea; order Triplonchida; family Prismatolaimidae; genus Prismatolaimus; species Prismatolaimus dolichurus. The sequence continues at coordinate 6,474 of JAQGBB010000206.1, forward strand.
CATCGCCCATCTCCGAGAGCGTGCTGAAGAACTGGTAGTCAACCGACTCGCACGGCGGGATCGAACAATTATGGAGAACACACTGCTCCCACGGGCTCGTATACTGATTGGTCTGGCCGAGATTATTGATCTGCGATATCTCACCGTCGGTGAAGCGGCGCCCGCAGATGGGCGTCGCCGCGGGCTTCACCTCCGAGGTCAGCGTGTAGCCGGCGAGTGGCCAGCAGCCATCGGCCCGCTGTCGCGCAGCAGGCAGGCACGACCAGAGCGCGCAGTGGGCAGCAGTGATCGACCCACACGAGCCGCCGCCGCCCTTCACCGAGCGATTGTAGGCGTTGAACTGCGAGCCGATCGTGATCGCCATCAGCCCGCTGACGCCCTCGCTCACGAACGCGACGCTGTCGGTCTCGCGCGGATCCATGAGACCCTCCCAGCCACGCATCTCGAAGACGAGCTTCGGCGTCCCGTAGCCGGCCAGCTTCGGCACCGGCGTATCCCAGTCGCCGATGAGCCGCGAGACGCGCGAAACGATGAGGGTCTGGAACTGAAAGTTGTCCTCGGGACTCTTGAAGACGGTCGCGAGGTTCGTGTTCAACGCGAAGCAGACGTCGTCGGGCGGGGTGGTTACGGTAATGCCAAACCAAGTGATGTTCGCTTGACCGCAGATGTCGAGGCAGGTCGTCGTGTAGAAGCCGATGTCGTTGATCGCGCACATGACGCTCAGCGTTTGCTTGCACAGGAAGCGCGCCGTTTGCTGGAAGAGCTGCTCGTAGTTGAAGCCGTAGAACTGGTAGAACGCGTCCATGATGTTCACGGCACGCAACGTTTTCGCGTCGTACGGAATCAAACCACCGCCTATGTTGGGGTTTGCAGGTCAGTTTTCAGTCACAGAACGATTCTGAGTGGCGTAAAAAGTAGGGAACGGCGGGCACTGACTTGAAGCCGGGTACCGGGTACGGGTACCAGATACTGAAAAAGACCGGGTACCAGGCTAAACGGGCTCAAATTTGATGTTTACCATATGCTGGCCACACTAATTGCATGTGCATTTCGGAGTGAGGCTCTGTGGCGAGTAGAACAGTATTTTTTGCGCTACTCAGTACGCTTCACTTGGAATTTTCGAAGGTACGAATTTCTAAAAATTTCACCAAAACTAGTTAGATTTGCGATTTTTATGACCCAGGAAACAATTCGCGTCCATTTTAACTACAATTCTCAGTGCCCAGTAACCGGTATTTTTGAGCCCTCAGTGCCCGGTACCCGGACTGGGTACTGGAAAATACCGGGTACTATCCGGCCACCGTTCCCTAATAAAAAGGAAATTTGTTCAGTTTATAGATAGGTTCAAAACTGTTGTCTGAAACACACTCTCGTTGGTGGTTGCCTGTCATAAGTAATCTTCAGGGACACCGGACACATGTTTTCAAATTATCTAACAGCTGTGCGCTCAATTTTTGCGTTTGTGAACGGATTTGGTTGAATTCTCTAGAGACACATTCTGACATGCATGGTGTCATAAGTGATTTCCAGGCTCAGTGGCACATAAAATAATTTTTTTAAGTCGAGTCGAGTTAATATGTCCGCTTTTTTTACATCGCCCATTGGTACGTTTTTAGGCCTACTGACACGCGTCAGTGTGCCTATTGCGATGGGACCCGTCTGTCTGTAGTAGTAGTAGTAGTAGTAGTAGCCTGTAGGCACGATAGCGTTCGAAATAAGGAAGCTAACGCGCTGAAATTTTTGCTGAAGGTACCTTGGCACAAATGTAGGTTCAAGTTCGGAGATGGGCACCGGGGGCCTAATACAACTCGAATGGACTGCTGCAGTAGGCCCACTACAATGTAAAAATAACGTATTTTGCGCATAACTTCTGAACTTGGCTGATATTTGGTGTACGCACTCTCCACTCGGTATATTTCAACTTTTCCTTGTCGTCGATAGTTTTTGTCTTAAGTGGTTTTAGGCCCACTACGTGGCATTAAACTTGTTTTAATCTTAAGTCTTGGTTGCCTTGATGGATTTTGCTGAAATTTTGTGTGCGCATTATTCAGATACTATTCTTCGCAAATTGGCATCGCTGGCTGATGGAAGGTAGCACCAACCCAAAGGTTGCGGGTTCGAATCCACCTCCACACAGATACTTTTTTGCATTTTTTTCTGGTGCTTTATTGAGCTCAGAGACATCAAATTTGATGTCGAAAATCGGTTTTTGTGCAGTGGGCCTCGAAGACCGGTACATCCGACTTCTTTCTTCTGGAAAACAATTTTACCTGGAATCCCGATGTCGTAATCGACGATGGCGACAAGCAGGAGATAGGTCGTTTTCAGGATGAGATCGACGTTAGGATCGAGCGTCTGCAGTTGCGATAGATCGGGTGTGTTTTTAATCATCGCCGCAAAGGTCGTCATCGTCTCGTTGAACGTCGTTTCGTTGAACACGTCGCTGATGCTTTGCGCAAGATTCGCGCGAAACACGTCGAAGCAGATCGCTGCGGTCCCGATTTGAAGCGTCTCGTTGCGCTGCATCACGACCGAGACGGCCGTCGTCTGAGCGTAGTACTTGGTGGTGAGCGTAATGATGTCGTTGATGCAGAGTACGGCGCAGACGCTTAGCATCGCTAGCCAGAACACCGCTTCGTACATTGCTGCCCGGAAGCCGACATAGCTACAGCCGTGGATCGGCGAAATTTCAAAGAATCGTTGAATCGATCGAAGTATCTTCGCTTTCATTATCGATCGATTATCGATTGATTACTTCATTCGAGAAAAGCAAAACCACCGAAAACAACTCGACTTGTTGTCGGCTGCGAAATGAGCAGCGCTTGACTGCTCTGCGGCGTACTACGTTTTATCCCGCCGATTTCGTGACGTCCATGACAACGGGCTTGAGTTTTGCTACCTTTAGTTACATGCACTCGATGAGCATCAATTTCAAAAGCTAACGCAGCTGGTACCTATAGGGGAGTGAGGTGGCAGTGACAAATTGAGGCAAAATGAGCAAATGTTTCTCTTCGAGCGAACTATCTGTCCGCTGGGACTCTTTGTTGCAGTCGGGGTTTCTCGATTACGCATGTTGATAGATTCACCGCTCAGCTTTTTCGACGAAGCATTTCATGCTTCGTGATGTTGTCGCGTGACACATCAAACCACATTGTCTGTGCGTTGTGCCCTTGTAGATGTAAAGCTGCGCGTTTCATCAAATAGCTAATATCCTTGAATTAATGGTGCTTCGACCTGCGGAGGCGAATGACGAAATGTGGAGCCCAGCATATCAGCGCGTAGGTCTCAGAAAGGACTGTGTATCTTTCGGTACCAGTAAAAGTGGCATAGACATGGAAAAAAGCTCAAAAGTGACTCCAACAAAATGTGGAAGTTCCCCTGTTCCTTTATTTATTACCCTGTTCCTTTCTGACTACACGGGCCTAGAGAAATTTGATCCTATCGGGTTTGCAAAAGTTCGAAGCGAATTCGGCTACGAGGGGCCTACGGGCCAACGGGTCTTAAGCCTAGGGAGTTATTCACAATCCACGCGGACTCACGGGGGTGAAAAGGAGTAGCCCGAAAATCCACGATATTTGTTAAAGATAGCCTATCCCTATGTGTGAATGACCCCTAGCCGGTAACGCTTAACCTGTCTTAATACGTAACGCTTAAGGCTTTCTCTTCTCCCTGTCTCATTCGCGGCCAGGGAAGTCACGTTCGGGGTTCGCGGCCAGGTGGACTCATTCCATTTGACGTCCTCCCCTTGCAGGTCCCATAGTCTCGCGGTAGAACCGAGCAGAAGCGCTTGGTGCCCAGACTATGGGGTGCTCAAACCTGCATACAGTCAGTTTCCGATAAGCGCCGTGGCCGGGAGAGAACCTATGCCTCCTTGGAGGATATCAGGAATCAAACAACATATTCCTTGCCATATTCACTATAGTCGTATATAGCACAGGAGCAGCGCCTGTCGTCTACATCTGCAGCGTCAGCTTCGGTTTTTTAAATTCTTTTCGTCTTCATTTTTCGTGCGTGCTGTTTGAACAATTTTAGCTCAAATGCTAGTGAGCACGCTGCTAGAATAGTCAAACCTGAAAAAAGGCAAAAATTTTATTGGGTACGAAAAGTCGCGCGGACTTCGCATGTCCCGTTTCGAAAATGGTACGCGTAGATAGCCTGAACGCCTTCCTAGCGGCGTTGCTGAGCGGCAAGAAAGTCGAAATTTGGCGCAAAAAGAGAACTTTTTCCGCGATTTTCTTCCCGTTTTCGCTGACCAAAATATAAATCGTAGGAGACGGAAAAAATCAAATACCAAAAAATACTTTTTTGCCACACAATAAAAATATAATTTTAGGGCGTTAAATGAGTTCCCGCCATTCCTTCCCGCAGGGACGTCGCTCTAGCCCTTCCTGGTGAACGGCACTATATCAGAACAGGAACGTTCTGTGAATATAAAGGTAGTTGAAATAAAGTTTGTGTAAAGATCGATTCGACTGCCCTTGTGTACCTCGTTAAGCAAAAGATCTTTTTGCCTCGGGATGCAGGAAGTCTGTCGCACGCTCTACGTTTTTCTCACACATTGTACGCTTTTTTCTGCAAGCACTAAAACACCACCAAAATGCGTGACATTTTTCGCGTCGTTCGTCCGGAGACGGGCGACGTTTTCTTCGACAGCCATTTGAAGCTACTGCTTGACTAGCTTTTTGGCATGAATTTTTAAATTAGTTTCACGCCATCCTCGTGTACTGTACGCACACAAAGAATTCACGAAAAATGCGTTGTTGCACACAAAAGTTGGCAGAATGCGCAAGAAGTGTGCCAAACGGAAGAGTGTTGTCATTGCGCCCTTCTACTGTAGGCGACACGCAGAAGAAGATATCTTGGCGTAGCAGGTGAGGCCAATTCTAAAATTTCGTTGAAATTGTCTAAAAAATGAATTTTTTTTGTTTTGTCGGGCTATTTTTTAGTTGAAAGTACGCACAAAATTTACTTCCAATTTAGTCTAATTTGTATTTCACTGCTGCAAGTCCTGGCGTAAAGGTCACACTTTACCGGCGTTTCACTCAATTGGTCAGGGATAGGGTTTTTAACGTCGGCGGTCTCCGGGAACCCCAGTCCCGGGGGCCCCCGGGGCAGATGATAATGCCTCGGGGGCATAACTTAGACAAGTTCAGAAATTGTCTCAAAAACCAACTCAGATCCGTATTAAGGCCGAATATTGCTGAATAAAGTTGGAAGGATGGCCAACTTTGTAGATGTGCCTCATTTAGTCCTATGTAGCATAGACTAGACCATGACCAGTACCATATGTCAATAGCTCTTCGGCTTTTCGCTGGTCGGGGGGGGGGGGCGGAAAGAGCCCCCCCCCTCCAAGGGCAAAAGTTCTTGCCCCCGCTGATTAGCAACCCTATCAGGGATGGCGGAGATTTTTGGACGGTGCATACAACGATTTGTGTGTGGAGATCAGTTAGACGTGACACGACGGCATACTTTGGCGTCCCATCCCTTCTTGTCAGTATTCTTCCAAATGTTCTAAAATTTCGCTTCTTCGCATGCCACTGCAAAAATCGTATCGTACCGTATCGATTTTTTGGTTCCGTTTCAAGTTTTGCGCACCGTTCAGAGATGAACTTTTCGGGATCCGGATAGTAGTCGGGACTGTTGTGAATGTAGTAGACGGGAACGACGACCATCGTTTGTGCCCTTATGAAAACGCTACACGTTTCGTAGTCGTTCGCTCATAATCGATCAACGCCAAGGACAATCGGATAGATTCGGAGCGTCTCGTGGATCACCATGTCGATGTAGGGGAGCTCATTATGGACAACGCTATAGTAGTCAAGTGGCTGATTTTTCTTCAATGTTTGGCAGAATTCGAAAATATTGATTTTTTGGGCCTTTTACAAAGGCCAATTGTAAACTTGCCGAACTTAAAGCCGCTTTAGCTGCCTCGTCACATTCCTTTTGCACGTCCGAGTGAAATGCAAGGTTGTAGGCCACGTAGCTGAGCGTCCTCGCGGTTGTCGCATGGCCGGCTTGCAGAAAGAGAAAACACTGAGCGATGATCTCTTCATTCTTTAACGCTAAGCATGACGAGATACTGTAGTTGATAGCGAGCAAGTAAAGCATGACCGATCCTCAAGGTCAACTGAAGGCAGTATGTGCCTGCGGACCTGGAAAACTACCGACAACAGTACAACAGTCAAATACATTGACAATTCAGCCAAGTGCGTCATCGTGCGCAAAGCGACTAACCAGTTATGACAACAAATCGGCAAAGCCGAAAAAGCATCCTGCCATGAAGCAAAAAAACAACGCACTACACGCGATACCGTGTACTAACGCCTCCAAGTGCACCAAGAAAAAAATACACAGAGGCAACTTTTCGATATGTTCTGGAATAGCCTGGAACATCTGGAACAGCCTGGAACACTATGGTGTTCCACCAAATCCTGTCGAACATAGTACACTATGATCCTCTGGACGTCCGCTAACTTTCGATTTTTCGAGGGGGAGGGGGAGGAGAGAGGGGAGAAAAGGGGGAGATTTTTGTCCGAACAGTTAGCTATCCTTTTGCTTATGCGCTTCGCGCTCCAGGCAGGACGCAACAAAAAGAATAGCTGAGTGATCAAAATAAAATTATTTCCTATTTCCTATTCACCCAGGCAACAAAAGTTGGCGGACGGTGTGAGCAACTTGCCAATGGCAGCCACCAATTTGTCAGTGGTAAGTAATAATTTGCCAATCGTGTTCGCTCCCCAAACATTTTTTGGTTTTTGTTCTTACAAGAGAGCCAGGAACAACGTAGTACGTAGAAAAATAGTGGCCTCCTTGTCTCTCTCTTGCTTCAAAAACTTCTGTGCTCGTGTTTTTCCCACCTTTGCCACAGACGCGTATCCCACGCAGTCTGTGAGAAAAATGTTGGGTATGCGGTCACTCTGTCCAGAACTTTCTACGTCTGTTTGTGTGTTTGTTTGTTCCAGTCTAGCCGTCGCAGGAATAAACCGATCCGGCTGAAATTTGGAGCCTGGAACTTACTGGGGCCGAGTTGGGTCCCATAAAAGATCGAAATTTTGCCATCACTGTGAACTCCTTTTTGAAGGTCAGAATACGAGTTTTCAACGTAATAATAAGTGTAGTGTTCAGTTTCTCCGCTTTTAACATGCCAGAAAATAACCAGAAATCGGCAAAAAAATCACCAAAAATTCGGTAAAAATCAACAAAAGTGGTAAAAATATTTTCGCTCTGCAATCTGTTGCAGCCCAAAAGGGCGGTTTGGAGGGGTAAAGCCCCAGAATAAAATAAAACAATTTCTTAGTTTGTAACATCCTAGATAATGATAAAAAAATCGGTAAAAATCAACGAAAAGTGGTGAAAATATTTTCGTTTTGAAATTTTTTGCAGCCCAGAAGGGGGTCGGGGGAATTCAGTTTGACCCATCCAACAGAAATAGTGCACCTTCTGGGTAGGGTGGGTCAAAGTGCACTATTTGGGAACCCTAAACTGCACAACAGCCGCCATTTTTTGCTGTAGACGTTAAAATTCGAATCAAAATTTGCCCGAAAGCGCCAAAAATTTTCTCAAGATTTACATGGTTCAGGTTTTGAAAAATCGAAAAATTTTCCGGCGCTCATACAAGTTTTTCCGTTTCCGACTGGGATCGGAAAAATATTTTTCCGTTTCCGGTTCCGACCAAAATACCGGAAATGGAATTTTTCCTTTCCGTTTTTTTTCTCGAAAAAAAACACTACGTAAAAGTGACTCAGCAAGCACAATTCTTCAAGCATTTTCCAATGGCTAACAGGAAAGACGGCAAACCCGGAACTGAGATCTCCTACTCACTTTGTCCACACACTCATTTGGTGGCTATCTGTGAGTTCCCAGCAATTCCAAAATCTGAGCGCCCACTCTTCATTTTGACCGTTAGCATTCGCCACGTGTTACTGTCAGCATCGTAAACTTCAACTGAATCGAGGTAGTCGGTTCCATCTGATCCGCCAAAAACGTAGATAAGACCATCGGCAGCTGCAGCACCACAACCCCACCGTGGAACGGTCATATCGGCGATCGGACTCCATTTGCCCGTCGCCGTGTCGTAGACCTCTGCAGTAGGCAGAAGTGAATAATGGTCATGTCCACCAATGGCATAAAATTTACCGCCCACGACAGCCGAACAAGGAAACCCACGACTGTTCTGTAATGGAGCAAAATCTGACCAGTTTCCATTGGTGATATCATATCTTTGAGCAATGTTCACGTAGCGACTTCCGTTGTGACCGCCCGCGGCGTAAAGAAAGCCGCCAATTACACCCACGACCAATCCATAACGGGCGACGGGCATCTCGCGTAGTCGCGTCCACGTTCCGTTTGCGGGATTGAACGCTTCGAACGCGTTCAGGTTGTGCGTTCCATTCCACCCGCCGAGGGCAAAAATAGATGTGGAAGAGGACGCAACAGCAAGAAAATCTCGTGCCGTTGGCATTGGAGCGCTTGTCTGCCAAGTCGATGACGACTGGGCGATGGCGAGACGCTCGGTCGTGGCCAAGTGACCGGACTCGTCATTCCATCCGCCGATTGCGTAGACAAAGTTTTCGTGTATCGCAGCGCCTGGATAGCCCCTCGAAGATGGCAGGTCTGTGTCTTTAGAAAATTGCTGAAGTTGAAGGTCGAAGATTTCAACGGATTTCAGGTAGGCTGTTGACGAAGAGCCTCCGATAATGTACACAAGTCCTGCGCGTTCAATCACATTATGGTGACTAAAATTTAAAAAACAATAGTCATCGAAGAATCGATGCGATCACCAAGCGGAAAACAAAAAGCTATATTTGTCATCACGATTTATTTATTATAATTTTAATTAAAATTCATATTAAAATGATTAATTTTAAATTATTTTCTAAAATAAATATTAAAATAATTTCCTAATTTACTTACTAATTCATTTATTTAGTATTTATTTTTTCTGCAAAAATACTGCTTCTCTCACCTGTCTTGTGAAAAAATTATTGACACGGCAATGATAAGAACACAGATAACTAAGAGTATTATTGAAATTGCGAGGCGTTGACACAAGGACAATCGATCAAAAATACGTCGCAATGTGGTGGATAGTTGTGCCGGTGGTTCATTATCCTGTCCAATAGGCGGCAAGCTATGTTCATCGGCTCCAGCAGTGTTCAAGCTGAGAAGATCCTGGGATTCTTTCAGATCCTGGGATTCTTTCAGCTTCAGCGATTCTTCGTCATTTTCTTTATCACTTTGCACTGCAGCAGTTGCCGTACTGCTAGGGAAAAACTGAAATGCGGCTTGAACACTCCGTCGATCGGTTGATGCATCAGTTGTCGTCATCGATGGCCTACTAAAACGGGGAGCTTGGGATGCTTCCCCGCTAGTTTCGAATCTGCCGATGAGGTCACTGACGCAACGCGAGATGTCACCAAACTCGTTTCGTTCCTGCGGGTTTTCCGACATTATCTCGCACAACGCGTTCGGGCAGCTGTCGGGTTGCGCTAATCGTTCTCCGTTGGCAAGACGCAATGGCAGGGACATATGCCGCACAAACTCGTACGGTTCTGCTCCCAGAGTCGTTAGCTCCCACAGGACGACTCCGTAGGACCACTGAAATATAAACAAAACGTATCGTAAGTCACGCTCATTTAGCTTATTTTTAAATGCATTATGCAGAAAAAAATTTATAAGAAAAGAAAACTTTCACAGATTCGACATCGTTCAAACGACTGACGTCTCGGCAAAATGCTTGCAGGGCTCAAAAGTTACTTGGCTCGGAGATTTTGCTGTGCTACCGTATTATCTCGCATTTAAACCAGTTCTATCTATGACCGGTTTTGCACACGCGAGCCCCATGTTGCATAAGTTTTGATATGCATTTCCAAAAAATTATTATAAACAAGTTTTGAAGGACGAACGAGTTCGTACTTCAGTTAGACGCGCCGCAGGAAAACGGGCAAAGCCGAAATGCCTGCGGCAAAAATAAAACAAGGAAGTCCACGATTTGGAATGACGTAAGCTGGGTTCAGAAATCGAAATTCACGTGACTTCAGGTGCAGCTGCGAGCGTCTGGCTTACGATCGGAGACAGAAAATTTTTTGCCCTTGATAAAAAATAACAAAAATTGAAAAGAAAATTTTCCGACCCTGCCGAAAAAGGAAAAAAATTGGAAAAGAAATTTTTTCGACTAATGTTGGAAAAAAACACAAAAAGGAAAAAATTTTGCTTCACACTCGCAAAATGTTTAAAATGTGAAGCGCAATTGACGAACGGGCAAGGAGCCTTCTTTGTTCGCCACACTTACATTATTCAACGCTTAACGAGCAACACAGCCTTTGCTTCGAAATGGCCATTTTATAGTTCGCTATGCGAGTGTACGTGAAGCCGCACCATTTTGCTCCTCGGTTTTTCATCTTTCAATTTAGAGACATAACGTACGAGAAAATGTAAACAAACTTTTCAACAGAAATCTAGGCGTTTTGATACAAACGTAAACAAATGAGCAAACCCAACGGCCGAAAATGGCGGGGTAACAACCGCGTACCAAGCTCACGTTGATTACATTTTGTGCGTATGAGGCCTGCTGCTGCTATGGGCACCCGCTGCTATTCTGCAGTGTTTTCGTGGCTGATCGAAAATCGTGACGGACATAGGAAAAAGCACTGTTTTGCACGTAAAAACATAGCGTAACGGGCTAATAACAATTCTCGTTCTTGTTCTGGAATTTTGTCCGACGAAATTTGACAAATCTGTTAAAAAGCGAAAATTTTTGCTAAAATTTTGCAAAAAAGTGAACCATAAGATATTTGCGGTGTGCTTGTTTTTAGCAAAGCGTATCAAATGTTTGCAAGTTTGTGTTTTTTCTGCGCATATTAACTTTGTTTTGCTTTCGCCGAAAGGACGCGTAAGAACATACGCATCATATATCAATCAATACGCTTTGCCGATCAAGAGGGGAAACCCACCGTTGCCACCGCGTTGATGCTGTCAAAGGTAGAACTCAAGATAAGAAGAAATGTTTGCGCTGTTAAAGGTTACAAGAGTTTGGTTTACATTCATGGAAACAAATTTTAAAAATTTTACGACATCAAAGGCGACTTCCATACATGTGACGAGTACTTTATTTGCACCTACTGACATAAATTTTGTGAAATTTATGTTTCCGCAAATATGCTTTGTTCACCAAACTCTTGTGTCCTACCTTTAACAGCGCGAACGCGGCGGCAAAGGTGGGTTTTTTTCCGCTTTGCTCGGCAAAGCTTATTCATGCCATAGGCAGGATGCACTTCGGCTTTCAGCCGTTCCACTTGTACCGCTGAGGTCATGTTTGCACGTCCCCGAACGATGCGGACGGCACTCATTGAACAATTTCATTTGCCTTGGCTACGATGTTTGCCTGGAACACAAGTGGAATCGGCAAAGCCGAAAAAGCATCCTGTATAAACAACAAAAAATAACGTACATGAAGTTTTGTCGTCTGGAACATTCTGCAACAGCTTGGAACATTTGCTGTTCCACCTTCTAGACAGAACATACTGTAATAGGTTACTCTCAACGTTCGTAAACTTTTGTTTCGAGGGGGCTAAGGGGGAATAATGGACCTTTGACCACTTAGCTACCCTTTTTATTCCGCTTCGCTCCATGCAGGATGCAATAAAAACAAAAGTTATCGCCCGGACAGACACAGTGACGGAAACGTGACCAAGTAGCTATCTTTTCTCACGCGCTCCAGAAGATGCAAAAAATCACGTGTTATAGTAATAATCGCGAGGATCGTACCGACGTTGCGTTCATTCTTGAATACATACGGATGAAGCAAGGTGAGGTGGAAGCCGTTTTCGTCATCACAATCCAAATTCGGAGGAGCATTTAATTTTTGCGCTCTTAGCGTAGAGCAATCTCACAGCGTACTCAAAATATCTATCTAAAGGGTCGGTAGATAGCAGGCAGTCGATAGTTATTAGTTTCTTGAGTTCGTTTTCATATCTTTGTATGAACCTAAGATGCTGGCGGGCCTGCTGATGTAGATATACACATCTAGTATGATTCTAAATCCGTTTGGGCTCTTGTTTCCATATATTCTATCCCTCGAGCTCGAGCCTCCCCTCAAAAAGCTCAAACACAAGTCAGATGTCTCGGTTATCCTCATTACCATTTTACCCCAAAAGGATACGCCTCATAAACACCTACGGAAAGCAACATATCCTACAGTATACACAGTCGACAGAGGTCGAGAAGGGGCGGCGGCGTCAGGAGAAGCGAGGTTCGACGACGTCTTCTTGCCCTCGCTCGAGTATGCACGACGTCGTGCTCGTTGCGCACACCGTGGAAGTGCTGCAGCTGTTGCTCGACCGACTAGAGGTGGAGGGCAGCAAGTTGGGTTTGTTGTTGAACGCGAAGACGGAGCAAATGCTCGCTACTCGCCAAAAGAACGGTTTCGAGCTGCCGAGCAAGGTGCGGTCACAGCGGGGGGTGGGGGAGCGAGAGCGCGAAATAGGTGAAAGACTTCGTCTACCTTGGCTGAAAATTAGCGCACGAAGGCTCGCAGGATGGGGACTTTGCGTGGCGAATCGCGCTTGCAAGTGCGCGGTTCGGCGCCCTGGGGAAGGCGGTGTTCCACCGCAACGGCATGTCGCTGCGTGTCTACGAGGCGTGCGTTCTCTCCATGCTACTCTACGCGTCGGAGACTTTGAGAGCGACAAAGCGGTTGGCGGCGTGGGACAGGCAGCGACGACGCTACATGCTGGGTGCCGGGCCGTGACGACAGATGCCGTCGGTCAAGGTGTACGCAAAGACCGGTCGCTCCCCGACGTGCCGAGTGCTCAGGAGGAGGCGCCGGCGTTGGATAGCCCACGTCGATCGCATGGACGAGAGTCATCTTCCACGAAAGAGTACTCCGCCGAGAGCGACGCGCAGCGGGCACACGGGCGACCGCTACGCTACGGGGAGGTCATCAAAACTATCTAGCTAGTCACCAACTGACATTCGCTTCTGCTCGCCAGTTCTGGACACGCAGAACTGCCTTGCGGGATATCGTACGACATGCAGAGGCGCCCACTTAAGAGAGCGCTTCCCAGAAGAATAGAAAGGCGTCTTGAAGAAACGCCACGGCTCAATCGGGTCATCAAGCGTCCAAGAATTCACAGTACACTTGGTCTCTGCGGCCTATGGGCTAACATTGAAAAATAATAAAATACAAACAAAAATTAAAATGTTCAAAACTCAGTTCAACCTGCTTTTTATTGTTCAGACTAACAACTTAACCAGGGCGGCATACAAACAACACAAATTGGTCAGCAAAAAAGTCGAGCACACCAGGCGAGCACACGTAAGAAAATACGATACGCAAATACTAAAACAGCGAAAGAATAAAAAAGGAAAAAGCATCAGATCAATACTGACATCATTGAGAATGCCCGAAAATCTCCATCAAGTTAACCATCGATTTTCCGTCTAATGAGATTGCATCGAGCGCCTTGGCTCCACATGCGGGACCACAACAGCGCAAGCACCCGCACGGCCACTAACAAGATCAGCGATCCTACGCCACTCGTTCTTCGTCGGATCGTAGCATTCGACCACCTTGAGGTAGTCCTGCCCGCCGTTATATCCGCCGATAGCGAAGAGCATGCCCGCCAGCGTTGTCACCGCGACGGCGTCACGTCCGACGCTCAGGTTCGCCACGGATGTCCACTCGTCGCTGCGCGGGTCGTAGCGCTCGACGCATGCGAATCTGTATGCGTAGAAAAATCGATAAAATTCGCCTATCACGTCCGCTACAAATGGTGCAACAGTTGGCAAGTTGCCAAAACGTCGCAACCAGTTTTCTCGAGGTTGCGTGCACCTACAGCGGATTCCAATATGTCAAAATGATGCCAGAAATTTTTCTAACATTTTGACATATTGCACGCCGCTGTAAGTGCACGCAATCTTGAGAAAACGTTTTGGCAACTTGCCAACGATTTGTGGCGCACTGGCCTGACACAGAGAGCTACATAAATTTGACCCTGTCTGATCGAAAAATGCGAATATCGCCAGACTGAGCATAAAAACAAAAGTGGTCACGTGACCACGCTTAGTCACTTACGTGTGGCACCCCAAAACTCACCTCGTGGACGACGGATTACTCGACGGAACATCGACGCCACCGACTGCGTACAAGCAACCGTGCATGACGCCAACACCGATTCCGCCACGGCGTCGCGCCATCGGTGCACACGAGTACCACTTGTTCGTGTGCGGATTGTAACACTCGACGCTGCGCAAGCACTGCGACCCGTCCCGGCCGCCTACCGCGTACAACTTCGAGTCGAGCATAGCGACGCCTACCGTCGATCGTGGTGCCGACATTTCCGCAATGTAAGACCTAACGTTAAGAATAAAAAAATCGATAAATCAATAAAATTTTGTAAAAATTGAAAAATCGATAAAATGAGTAAAAATCAATAAATCAAAAAAATCAGAAAAATGTACGGCACCTACCACGTGCGCGTAATCGGATCGAAGCGCTCAACCGAGCTGAGATAAGCCCATCCATCATGCCCACCGACAGCATAGACGACGCCGAGGTTGCTCTGCGTGGTCGGCTCAAACGCCGCAACTCCGAGTCCATGCCGTGGCGTATTCATCTGCGGCATGACCGTCCACGAGGAAGCGACAGGATCCCACGCCTCGAAGTTAGCCAGCGTCTTGAGTCCATCACGGCCGCCCACAACGTATAGCTTGCCGTCGACGACGGTGACACCGAACTGGAGCCGCCGAGCGGAGAGCTGACCACTGACAGTCCACTCATCGCGCAGGAGTGAGTACTCGTCGATCGAGAGTGAACCCTTGTTCGTGTCCATGCCGCCGACGAGGAAGAGGCGGCCGACGGTCGACTTGCGCGGTCGGTTGCGGCTCTATATTGTACAATAGGGACCTCAAGTCACGTGACATTCAGCGACTAAAGCGACATAAATCGATTTATCGATTTTTCATTGGCCCTAAATGTCACATGAGTAATAGTGCACTTACGCTTGCTGTATCCAGCCGTCCGGGCATGAGCTGGAGCTTGAGCGCCTCGAGGATGAGCTCCTGACAGACGCGTTCGCCTTTGAACATCTCGTTCGTCTCGATCTCATCGGCGATAAACTCGGGTGCGAGAAGCGCCAGTCGAACAGCACCGAAGAGTCTGCCGACATGCACGCGGCGAAAGGGTATATCGAACGAGAGCCAGCGGACGAGCGCCTCGACAACGACCGTCTCGCTTGGTACGTTCAGATCGTCGGATGAGAGGAGGGCGAAAAGATCCTCCGCGCCGAGCAGGAGATACTCGTGAGAGCGGGCGATGTCCACGAAGTGCTCGAAGGTGTACCATGCGGCGGCGCGATATAGTTCACGACAGCCCTAAAAATATCAATTTATCGATCGATAACGTACTGTACGTTGGATCCATCGTACGCAGAACAGGTTGTTTTATACCTGTGCATCGGCGAACGCGCGAATACCGAGCGCGTTTGACGGATGAAGCTGGGCGGCGAGAAAGTCTGAACAGGCGCCGATCACCTCGTCTATTTGGAGGAGACACGCGGCGCTAAGCAGAGCCTCGACGCGACTCTCGTCGAGTTCGAGTTCGCCGCTGTAGCAGTACTCAACGAGCGATGCAAGTGCACCCGGTTCGACACCGTGAAGCTCGATTCGAGCACTGTTAGCCTCGAGCATTGGACCCAAGAACATCGCAGCGAAGTAGTCGGAGACGGAGGCTAAAACGAGCTTGTGAGCACCGATCTCTTGGCCGTTTGCCGAGACAAGAAAAATGTCACAGAGTTGTTTCGCGTTGAAGAACTCCTTCATCTTCGCCGCGCGACGAGTGAGCAAGACTTTGGAACGAAAGACGTTCTCGCAGGTGCGAGAGGATGAAAGACTCGACGAAAAAGAACTTGAGCGGCTACGCAGGTTTCCATTTGAGTCGTCGGGCAAGTTGAGCTTCTTTGGTCTAGAGGAGCTTGGTGTTGAGTGTTCGCTTCGAACTGACGGTGGGCCTGGTCCTGGTTCCATTGTACTGAGGGAAATAGCATAGCAAAGGAAAAATTTCTGTCGAAAAAAGTTTAACACGCAAAAAATCGTTTTCAAAGTAAAGCTTTGGTTTGCAAATTTTCGCCCTTACCTTGCTATAGATAACCCGCTTCTTCATCACGTTATCGTACGAAGAAATCTGATTGACCAATCTGTGAACAAAGGAAATTTTTAGCTGACAACGCAGTTTGTGCAAAAAATTTGAAAGCGTTAAATCAACCGCTTGCACACTGAACTGATAAGCCAACTGTGAAAGAGAATAAGTCGGTATGGAGTCTCTTCTGCAGCATTGCGCTCGAAAAGGCTCAAACAATGGACAGGTACTGTAAGCGATTGCAGCATCAGCTAGGTCAATTTCTGTTAGCGTTTTGTTTGCGTGGTAGCAGCAACTGCCGAAGCTGGTGGCTAAAGTAACGACAACCGCAGCGGCTAACCGTGGTAAGCTGTTGAAGTCCCTTCGCATTCGTGTTATAGTCGTTGTGCAGCATAGATCCTGAGCTGCTTTCGCTAGTTCTTTCTTCTGTCTCGAACGTTCAAATTGAACAGTTTTCACCGTGAAAGTTTTGCTTTTGCTTGAAAGCAAAGTTAGCAGGTCTTCCTGCATGGAGAGTTGCAGGTAGGTATAACATCACGCCTGGACTCGTTCGAAAAATGAATTTTACGCTCCGAGCAGA
>JAQGBB010000207.1:0-23185 GCA_034691745.1 Prismatolaimus dolichurus
GTGAAAATGTCTAGGGAAGTAGCTCTCGCAGGCAGTCCATAAATGACGTAATGTCAGAAAGCGAGAAGAGCGTACAAAGCACTTTCCATTCAGGCGTACGCGCAGAACACGGGTTTGTAAACTGAAACATTTTTTTGCTGCCGCCATTTGTGGACGCTACTAAAACTTCCACAAATGCACGTACTTGAGCAGCGGTCATAAAAGACGTCACATCATATTAATTAAATGTGCAAATTTATGTCTTCAGGGGTGAGACGTGACTATTGACGAATTTTAGAATTTGGTGGATTTGCTGTGAGGTTTTTTATGACCGCTGCTCAAGTACGTGCATTTGTGGACGTTTTAGTAGCGTCCACAAATGGCGTCAGCAAAAAAATGTTTCAGTTTACAAACCCGTGTTCTGCGCGTACGCCTGAATGGAAAGTGCTTTGTACGCTTTTCTCGCTTTCTGACATTACGTCATTTATGGACTGCCTATGAGGGCTATTTCCCTGGACATTTTCACCGTTTATAACAGACATACTTATGCGCGACATCTACGTTGTCTGTTTTTTGCTGAGCACACGTGTATACAAGGCTAGTCATCCCCCTACATATATCCCTACTAAAAACCCGATATTTTATGTCCCATGAAAGTTGCTCAATGTTCGTACAGGTAAACAGACGCAGTATCCTTCCGGCTAACACATCGGGAATGGCCCGCAGCATTCATGGCTGTTGGTGCATATCTCCGGGCATTTGGCTCTAGCTAGCGCACTAAAAAAGAGCCGGCAGCGATACTGCATCATCGATTAGGACCAGAAATTGACTACCTTGCGCCTAGCATTCAGGTTAATATTTGGAAGACGAGCTAGATGAATATGACAGCTAATCTCACGGCAGGTGCCTTCCAGATTGCATTGAAGGTAAACTCCGGTTGGCGTTCAGCAAATATTTTCTCGCTTCAGAAGTTCTTTCCTTCTTTGCCTTCTTTGGCTGACTCCTTGTTCATATGCATGCAGCATTGGTACTTGAAAAGCAATAACATATTTAGTTTATTGCAGCACACTTGACATAGACGGTTCATTGGTACATACATATATAACGTCACTTTTTTAAACTCCCACGCAAATATAGGTTATGTTTTTGACGTTACGTCACTTTTGGCTAATCGTACGCGCATGACGCCATAGGCCTATGCTGACGTCTTAAAGGATGTTCGTGAGATAATGGTGAACGGCTTACCCTCATGCTTGCTGTCTAGCTGTCATGCATGTAAGCATTAGCAAACACCTAGAAACTCTTCCCTGCCTACTCCAATCCGCAGTCGTAGACGTAATCCATCCTTTAACACGCAAGCCAGTTGTTTAGTTAGCTGCACTGTCCGTTTCGTCGTTTGCACGCTGCTAGCGTGTCGTGTCGGATGCGCACAGCTAGCAGTGAGCAAGCGTCGAAAGTGAAGCACACAAGCTTATCGCAACAGATGGGACAGTGACATCTGTCACGGTATGACTGACTGCAACTATATAGGCAAAGTAAATCATCATCAACCTCGTCATGCGGGGTCAGAGGCGAGGTCACGCGCTTCAGCGTGTTGAGCTATTGCGCAAGCATTTTGGTACGCCATTCTCCAGCTAGTTAAACGCGGTTGGTGAGCTAACGCTCTCTACCTGACTGCTGGAGCTGTGCATTCAAATTAAATCTCATTGGCTTCTACTCACGTACACACGTTGGCGGTTAGCAAGCAGCCACTTTGTGGTATTTCCATGGGCACACGCATGCAGGCATTCTCACTAGACACCGTCTCGTTCATCGCTGCGCACAGCTACTCGTGTTCCCTTTCAGTCTGGAAGAGGCTGTTTCATTTATGTGTTACTGTTAGCCGCAGCTTGCTCTATTCTAGCTTCCGTTTCTTCTCTCATACAACCGTAAACTAAGACTTTCGGTTGTGCTCCTCGAGAAGGCGTGTGTCGCCTGCGGACATACATTCTGGAGATAGGTGGCTGTTCAGTTTTTTCCGTTTCCTGTTCAAGCAGCTAAACGTATCGTCGAGATGGGAATCGAGTGTACGAAATACACGCTTCAGCTTCTCAACATTTTTTACATGGTGAGTATCGATAGATTTCGGATTCGTGTGACTATCTTCTTCGTTCTGTCGTCAGGTGATTGCGTGCATACTGATTGCCGTAGCGTCGTATGCGAAGGGTGCGAGCATCGTCGAGAATGTGAGCGTAGTCGGCGGTCTTATTGCCACCGGTGTCTTTCTCCTACTCGTCTCGATTCTGGGAATTGTTGGCGCCTGTAGACGTGCTCAAGTGCTTCTGTTTTTTGTAAGTCACCCATGTTTGGTTCGAATTTCTTACGCATTGCGGGTTTCATTTCCAAAATTTTCTTCCTTTTTTACAGTATATGATAATCCTATTTCTCATCTTTATTCTGCAATTTTGTCTTGCGATCGCCTGCCTCGCCATTAATGAGAATCAGAGGCGGACGCTGCTACGCGAAGCATGGAACCGCTCATCAGACGACATTCTATGCCTCGCCCAGAAGGAGTTCGACTGCTGGGGATTCACTAGCAGCAACGGAGACAGCGGCGAAGGGCGAGCACAGCCTCTTTCAACCACATGTAGCAAGGTACGCAATATAGGAAAAGTAGAATCGCCGAAGGCGAAGTGCATCCTGTCTGCTAAGAAAAAAACTGACAGAAAGTCTTATTTGAAGCATTTTATCGTTCTATTCGACATTCTCATAAGCGGGGAAATTGTATAAGTAGTTTTCCCCATAACTCGAGACTCCTTGAACCGATTTGCTTGAAATTTGGTGCGAATGTTGCTGGAATTACGCATGGTTGAAATTGGTTTTCATCTGTGGTTTCGAGGTCCACCGGCAGGCTCAACGTCAGTGGATTCGAGGATCGGTATATCCGACTTGTTCGGAGGTTGGAGGAGAGGGAAACTTTTGTTCAACCATATAGCTATCTTTGCTCACGCGCTGCGCGCTCCAGGCAGGATGCAATAAAGATTGAAATGTGTGTTAGCTTTTTTGACAGGAGCTTCTTTGCTCTTTGGAATTAAATTCGAGATATTTTGGCAACCCCTTTTGAATTCTTCCCAGCTGCGAATGCAATCCTCCTAGAGAACTTGGAACATCCACGACTAAATGGAATCGAAATAATTCTGCAGCGAAGTGTGTCAAGAAAATTTTTTCTCTGTTCCTGACCTTTCATCTACATACTACATAATAGTGAAACTGCTCCGAGAAATTTTCAAATCGCTCCGCACCGGCTCCGCTTCAGACCCTCAATTTTTTATTCGCTCCGCTCCGCCTCCATTCCAGACACCTCGGAGCGAAAATCGCTCCGGCTCCGCTCCGGGCACCTCTTAGCGCAAATTGTTCCGGCTCTACTTTGGTAAAAGTCAAAACTCCGGAGTCGCTTCCGCTCCGGAGCAATTTCACTACTACATAGTACCCTTGAAGAGTAGTTGCTGCGTGAAGAAAAATTTGCCATGATAAATTAGACTAATTTTAAGAATTGGGTTTCACAAAAACTCATTCCCAGGGTAGATAGAAACCTCAAAGGTAGCTGCCCCTCTGTAAAACTCCGAAATGAAACGACCGTCAGTACATGAGACTCGCCGTGCAACGTCCCACAATTTCGTGACGAAACTTTCACTCACCCTTCTCGTCGACAGACTATCGGATTACCAAAGTGCTGCATGTCCGGGTTAGCACCAACCATCTCCGCGGGAAAGCGGGCGATCCCAAACAGTGGTCAAGAATTTGACGACGAACTGTCAACTGCTTCGCCGTCTCCCATATCAGGGGCGTCAAAGTTGGACAACAAGTGCAGGGCGTGCTACCCTTGCTACGACTCTCTGATGATGCAAATTGCAGGTCAGTTTCCGTGCTATACGTTGACAATTAGAGGCCGGGTTCGGGCCAAACCCAAACCCGAACCCTGAAAAGTGACCCGAATCCGGCCTCTATTGACAATGCAAATTTCGGTTCAATCTCGGTCATCTTTCTTTTTAGATGGTCTACGCCTTGTCGGCCTCCTTGGCTTGTTCTTCAGCTTTACCGAGGTACACTTAGGTAGCTTATTGTTCTCTAGTGTGATTGCGCTTGCTTGCGCACCGCTGGAGCTTTCCCTGCGTTTATTTTATCGTCGCTAGTTGTTTTCCGAAAACTTGAAGAATCTCCCTCAGTGCTCCTAGCTATATTGACCGAAAGACAATCGATATTCCCATTGCTTACCGTTTTAGTGCTTTGGCGTGTGTTTGACGTCGCGCTACCGTAACCAGCGTCTCTATGAAGATCCAAGACCCAGGAGAGACGCCGATCCGCGCCGCTTTCTATAACTAATACGAGGTGTACAGAGCGTTCGCTTGCTTTACAAACTTCGTCGTAATGACCGCGGGTGAACAGCGTTTACTTTTGCGCCGCTTTCTCCCCTCATTGCTGTACCGCTGAATTGTTTGGTTCCCACGGGAGCCGCCGGCTGCGCTCTTGTTTAGTGGTTACCAAAGGAACATTACTAAACGATAATCGCCAATTTGGCTCTCCTTTTTCAGCTCTTTGGTGTGTGGCTGACGAGGCAGGTACGAAATCATCGTTCTATGATTCCTGCAGCCAATGGCGCACCTACTGGGACCCAATACTTTTCATGAGCAACTGACCGGATAGGTTGAACTGTGGTTAATCTTTTAACATTCATCATGCCATTTGTACATGTTTGTTCGCATGTTGCTCGTTGTACCTCATACAATGTGTTAATAAATCAATTAGTCGAATTACCCGTGGTGTCTTTCGCTAGCTGTTCGTCAGTCAATATTCCCATTTAACAAGCAGCAGCCTTTCTCCGTTGTTATCAATTTTGCACCTCCTGGACGCTGTCTGTCTCTGTGTGAGTGTGTGTCAGTCAGAGTCCTAACTTTTTCCTGTTGAACGTTTTGTCGCTGGCCGATGATCCTAGCGGACTATGCAATAGAGGAGTGGATATTCGTACTTCGAAAAATTTGTATCACAAGTACAATCGGTGCTAGGCGAGGCAGAGACGGGAAACAGTAGTGCAACGACGGTTCCCAAATCTAAGAACTTCTCTGAATTCTATAATAAAGCGTCCGGAAAAAAAGTCGACGGGAAACGTATAGAGACTATCGACAGCAATGGGAGAGCATGAACTTTAAACAATGGAGCATTACGTAGCGCCTAGCCACGCGCCTTGCGTTTTCATGTAGAACAACGTATGCAGTCTAAACAAGGCCATTTCTGTCCACATTTGACGGACCCTTTAGATATGCTTCTTTTTCGCATTCGATGCTTTCTCGATGCTAGGGAGTATTCTTCACGAGAGCGGCCAGAGCCGAGTTGTCGCATTCGGGAACTCGAAAGCGAAGAAGTATCTCCTAACGTTCCTGCAGCGAAAGTACGGCCTCGAAACGATGAAGAACGTTTGCCGCAAACCGCAGTACCGCTGGATTCTTCCTTCGGATATCGATCTCGATGTATGTTGAGTCAACTCTGTCCCGGATGCATGCTAACGGCAAAGGGCTTGCTTCTTCCGCAGGCTGACCATCAGGACTCGTTTCTCCTTTACGACGCCGAATACAGGCGCCTCCGCGATAGCGTACTCGCTGAGGTTCTGGGCGAAAACGAAGCGCAAGCGGCTGGCGGAGGTGCTAATAGGGTATGGACGCACGTCGCTTATAGAAAATTTACCTTTTGCTGAGGTTGTGGTCGTTTAGAACGTCGACGGCGGAAACGGCGATTGCTTCCTTTGCTTCGCTATCCAGCGCGTTCTCACGCTGCATCGAGGGCCCTTGAATAAGGCGGTGCGGCGAGGACGCTATTCTCTGGACCTTAGATGTAGCTAGCAGATGCCGTGTCTTCAGAGACAGTCGCGACTTTTACGCATGGCGGTGTCGATGCGTTCAGGCGGTGCACTGCAGGCGCTTGCGATGCAGCTCGTGCAGGAGAACGTCTGGACGACGATGCGCGCGCAATATGGCCACCTCGCCGAGCTTCTGCTCCACTGCGTAGTTGCATTCAGAGCTGCGCGCGCCACACCGCTGCTGCAGTTCTTCTCAACGCTGCACTCAGCGAGGGGAGCCGAGCAGCTGCAGGGCTTCTACTTTCCGACGATGCCCCAGGATCAGCAAGCTGAGGCGACCGATCTGCTCGCCGGCGTTGCATCGCTAAACGGTGAGCGTTCGGGTTACGGTAGATTGTGCACATTTTTTATCGCAAGTGTAATATGTTGCCATGCAGTGTGTCCACGTGGGCATCCCTACTTCATCGGTGAATGCCGCTGACCGATGCAGACGTCCAAGTGTCCCGACTGCGGCGGGATCGTCGGCGGACTTAACCACAACTTTCAGGCCGGAAATCATGGTGTTGCAAAGTGCGCGCGCTTCGAAGAACGCTGCGTGTTCCGTTTTTTAATTGACTCATCTTTTTAGCTATCATGATCAGACGAAACGCGGCTACTGCCTCGGCGAAGTAAGCTCGCTCGGCGTGCAAGCACCGCAGGAATGCCAGCTGGCAAGCGAAACGACGTTCTTACGGCTCTCCCTTCACGCGAATATGGCGGCCGCGTCCGTGTCTAGTCCCGAGGCATGACTAGCGTTTTTTCGGCTAGTGCTCACTCAAGTGGGTCTCTTTTGCAGGCGATTTTTGCCTTGCTCCACCCGTCCACTCGAATCGGCGCGCCTGCACAGCTGCGGGCGTTTTTGAACGCTCACATTGAGCATGACATTCGAACACTCGCCCGACTCTTGAACTGCAGCCCGGACGATTGCCTTCTCTTGGCGCACTCAGTGCTCGAACGTATCATTACGCAGCTGCAGCGCCAGGGTAGGAAGTCTAGGGCACTTCACATGCTTGGGTTATTCATTATTTACGTAAACGGCTACGGGGAGGGCCAAACATAACAGCATGTGTAAAAGCTAGCCTATCTCTAACACATAAATTTGTTTACATGGGGGAGGGGGTCAAAAAATTTAAATTTTTCGTTTCGCCTAAGTTATGCACGACCCCTTATCGGGAGTCCGAAAACGAGTGCAAATCGTGCACCTAGATTCGCCACCTATCGCTGATGCACTGCTCACCACGAAGCCCGGCAGAGATGTGTGGGAACGATCGTTTGCGGACAACGTTCTCAAACCGTTTGATGAACTCCTTTGCTTAGAACCAGGATACTATTTTGCAACGATGTGCTGCTGCAATTGCGGGCGATGGTAGGAAAATTCGGAAGACTATCGCAACTGAGTAATATTTTGACTGCTTTTGCAGATTCGAACGCTGCGCTAAGACTTCTGTTCAGTAAGGACGAAGCGAACGCTTCCGGCGCACCATTTGCGTTCCGCAAGGCAGACGCACTCGAAACGTTCAAGCGTTCGCTGCTGCATCAGATCGAGACGAGCGGCGAGAAGAGGCGCTTCGAGCTTCTCGCTGAGTGTCTACAGGTGAGCACACTGGCTGTGCAAACTAGAGAACTCCGTCGTTTCTAAGGTTGACACTTGCCCTGGATCCCCCGCGGGGGATCCCTGATTTCCCCGGGGAGAGGAGGTCTGGGGGAATCCTCCGTATCTCTCGGTAAATCTAAGGTCTTTTTAGCAAAATTTCGGCATGTTTTGGCCACCTTTTGACAATTTTTGAAAGTTATTTTTCATCGAATTCAGCACATTTTCAAAGAGCTAATTGTTAATTAAGTGCAATCAACTACAGTTCACTTGTTTTTACTCATTCGCCAACATATTTATCACTATTTTCAAACTCCATTTTGACTCATGTTTGGTCGGGGGGATACGAAGATCCCCGGAGGAGAGATGCCGACTTTAATCATTTCAGAGTCTGATTGTTTTTATCTGCATGTTCTTTCGTTGATATAGGAGCCGACTTTGGCGGCCATCAGATTCCTGCCAACAATTATGCGGCTGCACAGCGTTCTTCAGCGTCATTTCCGCGGTTGCGTCGACGTCGTCGAGACAACTTCGCTTAGCGTTGGACAATTTCTCAACAGCGATCCAGGTTCGACTTCTTTGACTTGTCTTCTCTTTCTGTCCATGTAGCTTTGTGTACAGAGAAGCTCACGGAACTTGACCCTCTCATTGGCGACTTTTTCGACGCGTGGAAGATCGTCAGCGACGAAACACTTCGAAGCGGAACGTTTGCCGTTCAAGTGAACGGAAAGAGTATGAAATTGTTTGCCGTTTTCTCAAGACCCCGTTTCCACGGATTCCCTCTATCTGTGCAGCTGACATGCAAAAGGTGGCCGATGATTTCGCCGTAAACTTCAGTTCGATCTTCGACAGCCCTCTCGTACTCTTGCTACCCCTCCCGAAGGGACTCGGCCTCTACAGTTGCGCCCTGGCTTTCACTCTTATCCGACTCCAGAATCGATTCGTCGAACTCTACACGGACCTCATTGGTGGCGCTGAGCAGAAGTGAGCATTTTCGATTGGTTTCGATCCAATTGAAGGATAAATTAATTGCAGCTCACCGAAGACGCTCGATCCAGCCGAGGCGAGCGTTGACTTCATCGTCTCGTTTGACGGCGAACGCGATGTTCTTCTGTTGCTGCTCTTTCATCGGAACGTCTCTGTCGGTGTCGCGCAGGCGACGACGAGCGTCGTTTTCGATTTGAGCGCCATTCAAACGCGTCTCGCCGCGAAGCTTTTCGCTCAGGCGGTCTTTCTGAGCTCGAATCTGCCCGTGATGAAGGCGAAGGAGGCGCTGCTGCACGACTCGCTCAATCAGCTGCGGACGAAGTTCAAGCAGGTTAGGAGCGATTTTAGAAGTGCAGATTTTCGATTTTTTTGATGATTTTGTTGTTTGCTTCAACTTCGTTCAATTCCGATTCTTCTTCCGATTTTTTCCGATTCCGATTCTTCTTCCGATTCTTCTTCCGATTTTTTCTGATTCTTCCTATTCTTCTTCCAATTTTTCCGATTTTTTATAGGATCATCTGTCGATTCTGCAAAAGAAGGAGATTCTCGACTTTACCGACGGCAAACTGCCGGACGTGAAGGTTGCCGTCGAACTTCTCGAACTCATGATCAGCTTCGCATCGTCGTTGCCGGACGACGAACTATCGTTGTCGGCGCTCGCCGAGAAGCTTAACGTTCGCGTTCCGCCTTCACTTCTCAAGGTGTGCATCACTTTCTTTGCTGAAGTCGCACTTGATTCGAAACTTCTTTCTTGCAGCTCACCGAAAACTTTTTCATTTCCCATCTGAACAGTCTCTGGCAATTGCTTGCGTTTCAACGAAGGCGAATCCTCTGCGTCGACCAGGTGATAAGCTGCGTTGCATCACTTCATGCTAATCTGTTCTTCGCCGTAGGAGGATCCGTTCCCGGAGCTCGACGACGCGTTCAAGACGGAGCTCACCGAACGTGAACACGTTGCCGTTCGCGTTTGCCTTCGACGCACAAACGACAAGGTGGCTCTACTCATGGAGCTCACGGAGCTGATACTCGTTCGTCTGCCGATGTACGACGATGTGGAACGCACGACGGTCGTTGAGCAAAGGTTTGTTACTTCAGCCAGAAGAACGCGTTGCTCACTCGTTCTTTTCTTTCAGCTTCAAGCAGCATTTGCTTTACTACAGAGAGGACGCTCCCTTCGAAGACGGCGATGTTCATCTCGAGGAGAGCGTCTGTCTCAAGCACGTGGCGTGCGTCTGGCAGAAGGCGATCGACGGGGCCGAATAGACGGTGCTTGCTTGCGGCATTGTGAACATTATTTGAGCAGGTTACCTATCAGTTTCTTGTGTGCTTTATCGTTGGTCGGGTCAAATTCATACTCATTTGGCTACTGTTTTAAAATGTGGTTCAATGTTGCGAATATTCAGTAAAATGCGTCATTTTTCTGGCCTCATTTCATCACTTTGAGGGATGCAGTTGGGGGGAGGGGAGAAAAAATTTGCCCCGCCCCATGGGGCCCCATTTTTGAACAAAATTTTTTTAAGCCCGAGACCAAGCTAATATGCATAAATAACAGTGCTAAATTGTACGCCCTGGTGAACAGAACGATTTGGTCACGCTGTTTGCTCAAAAATAATAAAATTTTGAGAAAAATTGAAAAAATTGTAAAAAAAATCGCTAAAACAGGAGAAAAATGGCCAATTTCTTTAAGAAAAAATTCAAAGGCGGTTGGGAGCATTAAAAAAATTTTCATTGGGGGATGGGGCCCAATTCGCCAACCCTATCACTTTCCCAGTGTGAGTCAATCAGAATTGCTGTTTGTAAACAAAACTAAATTCGGCTTCTGAGAAATGATACGTGCAGTGCGTTCATATTGTCAGTCAGACTATTGAGGACAACCATACGTCAGCGGTGACTTGAATTGTCGCTTTATTCGTAGCTTTCTCGACTACCTAAGTACTTCTGCAACTACGTAGGCGCTGTCTCTTGCAATTGCGTATGAACTCAAAAGGACGACAGAATGATGGCGCACCTCTGCGACTGTATCCAAAGTCCGAGAATCGAGGAAAGACCGAAGACCTAGAAGCTGTAAGAAATGACGAGCATGATGCTGTGTTCGGCGGACAACGAATCTGATGAATTTCCGGCAGCGGTCGAGTTCATTTTAGCTGTAGCTTGTTGATCAATGCACACGCGATAATACAAAACATCTTTCTTTGCTACGGTTTTAATTTTGACTGGAGGGGGTACACACAACAAGTGCTGCCGAGCCGACGTGCTTGTAAGTTTTTTAGAAAAAATTGTTTGTTGTTCCGCTAGGGGCTCATCCATAATGACGTCATCTGTCGAGGGGGAGGGGCCAGGAACTTTTCAAAAAAGCTGACGGCAGGTGACGGAGGCGGAGAGGTGAGCGAAAAAGCGACGTCACTTTAATGACTGCATAAGGCAAAAATTTTTGGAAAATTTTGCGACAAATTTTTGCCGAGTTTTAGAAAAATTGACCAAAAATCCGAAAATTTTTCAAACAATTCGAACATTTTTAGTAAATTTGACATCTAAAGCGCACCGATTTCCGTCAGAATTTTGGACTGTTTCCAATCGTGTTCTCAACCAGTCGTTCGCGCGACCGCGTCCTGGAAAAATTTTCAAATGCGGAGGCTCAAAAGTGATGTCACTTTTAGAGGGGAAGGGCGTCGGGCGAAAAGTGACGGCAGGTGACGAAAAAGGAGGGGGCAAAAATTCAAATTTCCAAGTAACGTAATATATGGATGAGCCCTAGTTGCATCTTCTTGTATTTATTTTTATGTATTATACATTTATTATTTCATGGCATATGGTAAAACACGTGTAAACACTTTGAACGTTCAATTTGCTTTTCATCGTCGTAGGGGCATGAAATTTAGAGAATACCTATGTGAATATTGAGAGTCTTCTGTCACAAACGCGTCGACAAAGCGTGCTATATTAGACAAATTTGCATTCCACAATACGCGCCCTGGATTGGGCGTTCTCGCACCCTGCTATCTTAGCAGTTGTGTGGACCCTTGGACTGAGGATCCCTTATTCAGACAGAGAGCAGTGCTGATTCCCGATAGTGAGACCACTCGTTCTTGCAACCAGACGTGCGCACACTACCAGTCGGATATCAAAGTTGTGTATTAGACTTTCAGAACTTCGCTGCTCCTAGACGGGACTGGATTTTTTTTAATTTGGCAGTTTGTTGAATACACAACCACACCAACTTTGCAACTATGCACTTCGAAACTTTGCGTCCGTCGACACAATCGTGTTTCCACTCTGTCGCTGGCGCACAACTTTATTGCACGCTGATTTCACCGCCATTTCGGCTCATCAGAAGTGCGCTTTTACGGCGAATTCTCCATGTGCGCAGTCGACGACATAGCAGAGGTCCCTCCTTGAACACATGTGTCGTTGTTGCTAGCTAGCTAGCGAACGCGAGCCGAGGCGACCAAAAACGTGGGCCCTCCGAAGTCTCGCCTTGCAAGTTGCACTTCGTTTGCAGCTCGTCGTTGGTTATGGCTAGTAGAGTAAACAACACTTTCAACTGAATGCCGATGAGCGTTGCTGCCATTACATTATTTATCACACTGTGAAAAAATCTGCACGAGTACTTACCGCTCCAAATGCAAGCCCCGCATGCTGCTCGTGGTGCGCGGACTTGCACGAATGATCAAGTTACGTCAGCTGTATTTGGATGTGCAATCTGTCTAATTTAACAACTATTTTTACTTTTGACCGTTTATGCCCTTGAAGCTGATGTGGTGCCTGCTGCCTGTCCTACTCTGAGCGAGCTTGAGAGACCGCAAATTTGACTACAACATTTCCCAGTTTTATTTGAATGTCTGTATCTAACTTCCCTCACATTCTAGCAGCCGCATTTTCACTCTAGCATTTTTATCAGCATCTCAAAGTCGAATGGCTCATGTAGACGGCTCCGTTGACTTCCCTGACGTGGCAGCGAAAAATCCGAAATCATCAAAACAGCCACCAAACAACGGACAAAGCGATGATCTATCATGCGAAAAAACAGCGAAAACACGCGGCATTCTCAATTTATTTCAACCATTGGCGGCGGAACTCTGTCGTTTTGTCGACGACCCGCTGCCAGATGAAGAATGGCGTGATCAGAAGCTATGGGCATCGCTCGACGATGCGTCTGAATGGATCCGCTCACTTCGTGAGTTCATCGAATTGCTCGAACGAAAGAGCACAATTGAGGATGCGGCCAATAGGGACACCTACGACTATGACTTAGAACGAATCGACCAGGTCTGCAAGCTATTAGCGTCGCTTGGCTTACTGACAAGTTCTCCGAAACTCGGAAAAACCTCTGGTCGGGACGCAAGCATTTGCTTGGCGCTGGGCGACTTTGCCGAACGGCTTGCAGGCGAACGCAGTATTTCGCTGCTCACACCCGAAATTCTCGATTATCTCGTTGGCCATCTTCGGACAGACAATACCGCCGATACTGTATACTTTGCCATCAGCGCTTTAGAACGATTTGCGCAGACGAAGGATAACAAGGTGAGAATCGTCGAACGCCTAAAGGCGACAGATGCATTGAAGCCGCTGGAGAGCTGGGCAAATGAGGAAAATGAGCTGAAGAAACGCCAGGTTGGTTTCATGGCGCAGTGGGACCTGGACAACGTTTTCGTGACAGAGAACCGCGTCTTCTCTCATCAAACGACGAGCACGGAGGGAATTAACGCAATGCTGGATCAGATGGAAGCGACTGGTCACTTAAAGATTTTGAGCGATGGCCTCGAAGCACGAAACGATCAGAGAGGGTGTTTCGAGTCTGTGAAGTGCACGTTTGCAATTACAACCGACATATGGTACTACGAAGTTTTGCTTGTTTCTGAAGGTGGGTATAGAAAGCTAGTAGCCGACGGTAGCTGCCAGCGCCAAATCGTCAAGCACGCTGTTTATGCACGCTCTCATGACGTGCTGCTACATGTAGGTCTGATGCAGATTGGATGGGCAACGAAGAAGGCCAAATTTCAGGTAGGGGCCGCACACAACTGAAGTCAGCTTAAAATTTGGAATTTTGACTCACCCACCCCTATTATCAGTTATCATCAGTTTCAGACAGATCCACCCCTAGCTGACGTCAGTTTCCTCCCTGCCATTCTCCCCATCATGATTCAGATGCTTCGAAATTTCTGTAATGCGATTTGTGCGTCAAAGCGGAATGAGACAAAAGAAGGCAAAAAAGTTTTGTCCCTCCAAACTACTATAGAACTTTTGAGGTGTATAACAAATTGAGGAAAATTTAGAGAAAATCGGAAAAACTTTTATATTTTGAGGCAAATTCTCCCGAGTGGGATAAATTTAAATATTGTTTTTGTCGCCACCTCACCACGCCTGACGTTAGTTTTTTCGACCTCACCCTCCCACCCCTCGTCAGAGTTCGTCAGTTTTTAGCTTACCATCTCACCTACCCCTCCGAGCTGATGTCAGTTGTGTACCACTTCGAGGTATCACACTTTTCTTACGGTTCC
Source organism: Prismatolaimus dolichurus (assembly GCA_034691745.1). Classification (NCBI taxonomy): domain Eukaryota; kingdom Metazoa; phylum Nematoda; class Enoplea; order Triplonchida; family Prismatolaimidae; genus Prismatolaimus; species Prismatolaimus dolichurus. Next base: position 13,925 of record JAQGBB010000207.1, read on the forward strand.
TATAAGGATAATGACTCTGCATATATATACATATATACAATTTTGACGACCATCTTTTCCAAGTGATGCCATCGGTATTCCAGGAGCACGACGGTCAGGGCGTTGGCGACGACGAGTACTCGATGGCCTACGACGGCAATCGCAACCTCATTTGGTACAATCAAGCAACAAGAGCTATACCTACAGAAAGCGGCTGGAAGGCTGGTGATATCCTTGGCTGTCTCCTCGACATGGACAACCTCGAAGTTCGTTTCTATCTCAACGGAACAGCAGTGACGGTCGACGAGAGCCAGCAGCTCGAGTTCTTCAAACGTCGCAGCGGCGGTTTCTTCCCTGCTGCAAGTTTCTCGTTTCGCCAGCACTGCCGCTTCAACTTTGGTCACAAGCCCTTTCGCTTTCCGCCCGCCGATAAGCACTTTCAGATCATCAACGACGTCGCTACGTTAACGCCCGAGCAGCGCACGATCCTGCCCCTCGCCAAGAAACGACATCTGCTTTTTATGCGCCAGGAATCCGTCTCGTCGACGGTCACGTGCTTCGTCTGCAGCGAACGGGCGGCGCAAGTACTTCTCGAACCATGCCAACACGACGGATATTGCTGCGATTGTGCGCTCAAGCTCGAGGAGTGCGCGCTCTGTCGGGCGAACATTGTGCAACGCATTCTTCAGCAACCGCTGAAACTGTAGGCACCGCTATAGTTGATACCGGAAACTGCGGGGTGGGTCTAGAATAGAGGTAATGCTGTCTGCAGGACGTATATATGATGTCAACATGTTAGAAGTTGACTTTTTGCACTCTCCGCATATTCATTGCTTTCGACACTCGTTAAATTTGGACACCCCACTCATGAGATTTAGGTTAAGGCTAGCGTTTAGTGGTAGGCATGCTATTACTGCCGAAAACAAGCCTCAATTTCAAGTGCTACTACATTTCGCATTATTCCAAAGACAGAAAAACCTTGATATTCACGCTTATTGCAGCACTAACTTATCGCTAAAAATCGCCAGTAAGTACGGTACACGGTGTAGTACAATTACGACAAAAAAATTCCAATGTTACACGTCTTCACTTGGAAGTGGATTCCTTCCAAGAATTAAGTCTGCTGCCCTTTCAGCCATCATTATCACTGGAGCGTTAATATTTCCACTCGTGTGATCTGGAAAAGCTGACGCGTCGACCACTCGAAGATTCTCGATGCCGTGCACTCTATGGAATCAGCTTACAAATGCTAGCCATTTAAACTAAAGCTGCGTAAAGATTGATCTCTCTGCACCTCAATTCGTGGTCGAGGACGGAGCTGCTCGAATCCACGCCCATTCGACAAGTGCAAGCGGGATGATACGTGGTGAATGTTCGCTGTTGAACGACGCATTCGAGATAGTCGTCGGAAAGGAACGCGTTCTTTTCACAGCCTGGCAGTGCGCGTTCTTCAAGTTGAATGCCGTATCGCTTGAACGGTGCGGCGTTGGCAAGTTTCAGAATAATTTTTAAACCTTAAATCAAAAGTGGAATATAAAACAGAAACTTCTACTCCGATAAAGCCTTTTCCATGCCTTCACGAAGCTGAGCAATGTCCACTTCAGTGTAAGGATATTCTGGATCAATGAGCGGATGTTCGAATGGATCCTTTGATGCTAGTCGTATGGTGCCTTCAGCCAATGGATGTAACAGTAGAACGCCAAAGCTTGCAGAGTGCTTCGAAGCTGCTGCACCGAACGTTTTGTCGAAAGTCTGCAAGAATGTCGTCGTGAAACGGACAAATTTTTATGCAAAAATTCAAGCTGAAAATTTTGGAACAGCTTCGAATTAAAAAAATTTAATTGCATTCAATTTAATTCTAGTTTTGAGTTTAAAAATATCTTTCAGATTGTTTAGTGTATCTTACACGCATACGTCTTGTCTGAGATTTGCAATTAATCGCGTCGATGCGGACAAAAAAGGAGCTGCTAGGAATATAAATTCTATATCGGGCCGGGTGTCATTTGTGAGCCCTGTCCAAGCAAAGCCCGTGACATCAATCGCAGAGTTCGACAGTGGACCTAGAAATAAGCTAATTAGATTTATTGTCTGGTAGCTGATCTCCTCGAATGCTGTTACTGTATGACACTACTGCCATCAATACCTGACCGCGAAAAGTAATAGTTCGCAATTGCTTGAATTTTTCCAATAAGCCCATTTAGCAATATTAAATCGATGCCGATAGACTCGTTAAAGCTGAAGAGCAAGTCAGTGAACGGGTGATCAACCAAGTGGTCGCCGACAGCTGGAAGATCTCTGACGACAGGAATCTGAAGTAACAATACCAGAAGGATTCGCGTGGATAAATTTCGAATAGCAGCTAGCCTTGCCGAGTGTTTCTCTAGCTGCTCTTTCGGCCCGATACCGGACAGCATGAGCAACTGCGGCGATCCAATTGCGCCTGCGGAAACAATCACTTCCCGGCGCGCTTTGACGGTGAACGCTTTTGAAGAGGCAACATAGTCCACCCCTGTTGCTTTGTTTCCATCAACGTTTATCTGCGTTTCATATGGTAAAATCACGTCACGTGATTGAAAGCTCTCTGCCGATAAAATGACCCTCACCTGAGTCACATGCACATTGGTAAGAACGTGCAAGTTTTCTCGCTCTAACGACGGCTTCAAGAACGCCTCGAACGTACTCTGTCTTACACCCTCGTGGACGTTGATCTGCGCGTATGCAAACAATGTCTCGGCGACGAAATCGTTGTAGTCGTCCCCGACTTTGTAGCCAACGGCCACCGCAGCGTCAAGCGCGCATTTTGCTAGTCTGGTCCGAAACGACTGCCCAACTTTGAGGGGTCCGCCGTGGCCGTGAAATTCTGCAAATTTTCGTCTGGAAAAACATTGTTAGCTCTGCATTAGTCAAGGTAGTACTCGATTTATTAAGTTCGTTTATGTGAATATCTTCAGACTTCTTGAAATACGGCAACACATTTCGATAGCTCCAACCACTGTCGTTTGTAAGCTCCGCCCAGCGATCGAAGTCTTTCGGATGTCCTCGAGTGTACTGCATGTAATTGATCGAGCTTGATCCTCCGAGCATTTTGCCTCGGGGCCAGGCGCTCTGCTAAAACAGGAAGGAAACAAAAAATCCCAGAAAACAGACGCCTATTTTTCCCGAAGCATCTTCACGTAATTTTTTCCTGCTAGGTAGGGCAAGCACTACAATGAAGAGGGATGGTACGAGACGGAATTCACACGTCTTACCTGATTGATCAAACCTTTGCATGCCTTTTTCTGCGGTATCGTCTTGTACCGCCAGTCGAACTCGGAAAGCTGCAGCAGAGCACAGTAGCCAGGAACGTGTGACCACGGCGGTGCGACGGGTCCCGCTTCGAGAAGAAGAACGGTAAAGTTCGCATATTCCGTCAGTCTCGCGGCAAGAACGCTGCCAGCTGAACCGGCGCCAACTGAAAATTAGTTTGCAACGAAATGTTGCTGCAATAAAGCCCAATTTTCTGCTCACCGATTATGTAATCATATTCTTCGTCCAGTTCATCTGGAGTTTGTTTTAACGCCGGTGGCGATCGCTGAACTAGTACGATATAGTACGCAATGACCGCCAAGGTTAGCGCAAGGATAGAAGCAATTGTTAGCATGGCTGGTTCGTCTGCCGCACGAGGCGGCTTTCAAAGAAGTTTCGTCAACGTTTGCGCAGAGAATAGCTATCGCTATGCTATGCCAACAAGTTTTTGTTGAAGCTGAACCAGGCGGCAGTAGTAAAATCTAACGGCGCACATTCTTTATTCGATTTCAAGAGCTTTACGTAAGTTTTTTTACGATTCTTGAAGAGTTTGTCGAAAATAGCCTTTGTGAATTTTATGTTGTTTCGCAAATTGTGAACCTCGATAAAGCACAAGTGGTACACTGAAACCTCAAGTTTTTTTTACCTAATTCCATTAGCTTTCTAATTCCATTAATTCGACTAGCTTTTGCTTTTCCATTAGCGTTGGTGCTTCAAACATGGGTTTTGTATGAGGAAATACGTACATGTGTGATGTCACGCCTGAAGGAGCTTCGATAGCGTCAAGGTCTATGTAGGAAGAGGTTCAAAAGTAAAGTTTCGTGACGTCATATGTGCACGTCCCAATTCTAGAAAATTATTTTATATAAAATTTCATCCAACAATCTGCATATCACTGTGCAATATTGAGCTAATCCCCCTTATCACAGCCGCACGGCAAACACTGACTGACGTCTCGCATAGACAAATTCCGACTGCCGACGCAACTGACGACGCTTATAGTCCTCTACAGTGCTAACGTCATGCGTCTCCGCCTCGACGGGTGGCTCCTCTTCAACATCTTCTACCGCCCACTTTTGCTGCTTTCCGCTTCCAAAAACCGCAAACGTCGCCGCGCCAACCAAGGAAATCCCACCTGTGACTCTTATCGCTAACCTCCACTGTTCAACGGTCGCATCGGCGGTGATTGCACCAACGATGTACGGTAGGCAAACGGCGCATATCGCCTGCGCCATTTCGCCGAACCCACAAATCACGTGAGCGAAATTCGGTGCAATTCGATAGGTGCTCGCGATATAGCCGCCGATGCCACCTGACCGGAAAAAGGCCGAAAGCATAATGCAGCCGACGGCTGCGATCGCCTGCGTACAATCGAAGAACGACGCAGCGATCCAGAGGAGGCCACAACCTCCGAAGGAGATCGCATGGAAGAGCTTCACGCTGAGCGTCGGATTGAGCCGACGATTGACGCAAAGGCTGCTCGACGGCGCGAGCTTTGCTTGCGAGGGCGAGACGGTCATCCGATCGGAGAGGAAGCCACAGAGGAGCTTGCCGAAGACGAGAAACAGGAAGGGAAGGGCGGTCGAGAGACCATTTCCGGCGGCCGAAAGGAAGAGCACCTCCTTGAAGTAGGCGGGCATAAACTCGGCAAGGAAGTACAAGTTCCAGGAGGCGACAAAATTCGCGACGATGATCGCGAGGAAGGGCAGGGAGGTAAGCATCTGGCGGACGGGAATTTTCTCCTTCTTCACCGCTCCTCCCGCACCGTCGTCCTCGAACGCGTAGGTGTGCAAGACGATGTCGTTCAGTTCTCGCTTCTTGATCCATCGATGCTTGCGCGGATCTTCGGTGTAGACGAAGAAGAGGACGACGACGAAGACACCGTTGAGAGCGCCCCAAAAGTAGAACGAGTACTGCCAACCACCCGGACCGAGACCGCAGAAGGCACCGCTGACGAGGTTGACGAGAACGCCTCCGACTGAGAACCCACTAACCGCGAAGGCGACCATCCGGCCAAACTCCCGATCGGGCACCCACCGCGCCGTGATGCTCAACGTGATTGGCCAGACGAAACTGCTCGCCATGCCGTCGACGAATCGGACGGCGAAGAGGGCCCATTGGCTACCGTAAGCTGCGACGGGACTGAGCAGAAGTGTTGTGGTCGTTGTCAACATCACGCCAATGAAGACCGGTTTCGTTCCGAATCGAGAGAGAATGAAACCGGCGGGAATAGTGAGTAGGAGCTGCCCTAACGAGAGGCTACTCAGGATATAGGACTGAACGGATCGATCCCACTCGAAGCTTCCGGTATAGCCGATCTTCTCCTCTTCGGCGTCGAATTCGTCGGCACTCTCGATCTCTCGATTGTGGCATTGGTCAGCGCGATAAGGCGACGGTGTGGAGTTCCTTGTTGGGACGTCGATCGATAGTTCGTTTCGTTTGAGTTCAACGGCGGTCGAATTCGTCATGCAGACAAGCGTGAAATTGACGACGGTGAACGCGGAGTCGCTGAAGAGGTTGCCGATGAAGAGGAGGAAGACGGTGAGAAAGCGGATTGATGGGAGTAGGCGAGAGGTGTTCTCGTCCATTCCGGACATGGCTTCCTTTCTCTAACGAGCGGCAGCCTTAAAAATATGTACGTGTGCAGTAAGTAGCGCTGCTCTGCCAATAGAAAATCTTATCAATATAAGCAAACAGCGGTGTAATGAAAGTTACGGTTCGGAATGCTGACTACTATTTGCTCAGCTTCTCTGATGACGCATGGAGCGGGTTGTGGAGATAGCTCTCATACAACATTACACAAAGTCAGTAACACTGATAAATTATTCGGGAGGTGGTTGAAAGACAATTTAAAATTTAGATCTTCAAATATGGCAATAATATGGCAAAAACCGTTTCTTAGTTTCTACGAATCAAAGTGAGCGATTGTAAATGTGAACGAGTTTACGGGATCGAATCGAAGCCTGTTCAAAATTCCAAAATGCATCAAATTGATCAAATCGAATTTATTCCATGTCGAATCGAATAAACAAATGAATGTTTCGAAGCCGTGATTGATTATGTAGGTACTAAACTGAACTGTATAGGCAGTTCTTCGATACAACGAAGGAGTCCAAGACAAGTGAATCGCGCAGTTTGGTAAGGCAGATTTTGCTTTAACACTCGGATTTTTTTCTCAAACATGCCCTAATAGAGGGTCTGTACTTTTACGAAATATCGTTGGTTAAAAATTTCATTGTTTTAAAATATCATTGGTTTAAAATATTATTGGTTTAAAATATCATTGGTTTAAATAAAACAGCAGTCGAAGATGCACGGCTATTTTATACCAGTGTTATTTCGTAAAAGTACAGGCCGCCTGTTCGGACTGGCTAAAATTCGACTTGCGAAAAAAATCCGGGTGTTAAAGCAAAATCCTATGTATTTCAAAGGGTGACGCAAACTTATTGAGGCCAACTTTAAATAGACGTGCGAGAGTGCCGCATAGAGCCGTGTGTGGTCAGTTTTGTTTGCTTGATGCACAACACGAGCGAAAAATATGAGCAGAAGAAATGGCACAGAGCAGTAATGGGTCATTTCGTTCCTCTTGTAGAGTAGAACATGCAGAACCCACAAAGTGCTCAGGAGGCTCACAGAACACGGGCTCTGAGTTTCATTACCTCTCTGAGTTATCTGAACCACTGTCGTTGTCATGGCCATTACTAAACTGATGTCACAGCCATACGTCTATCAGAATGTGTCGAGCTGAGCTGCGTCAACGCAGATGCTATTGTTTTCGAAGCACGCCCACTGCTTGAGCATCATCGGCGGCAGAAAGCCGTGCGCAACCAGCGTCCTGTTGCTGTCGAGCTGCGCAACCTCTTGTCGGCTTACGCGCACATCATCTGTGCGGTCGAGTTTGATGCCCACCTTTGAGCATTCCCGAAAGATGCCCGTAAAGAGGACGTCATCGGGAAAGATACTCAGCGAACGCGCGTTCCAATTCGACCTCGTCGCCTCCTCGTAGAGCGCCTTCGCGATCCGCTTCGATATCGTGTAGCCAGTCGTGCAGAAGAGCGGCCACATCTTTTGCGGCCATAGTTTGATCGGAACCACATTTTTGAATCGGGTCGCATCTCTGGCAACAGGCGTTAACTCGGTTCGGCAATTGCCGAAGATCGTCGAGTCGCGAACTTCTTCGTTATCGAAGCCACGGGCGCGAAGCGCTTTGAGCAGATTGTCAGCAAAAACGATACAGTCGTCGTCTGTGACGAAGTAGAGCTTGGCGCTGCACAGCTCAGATGCCCAGTACATCACCGAAAGAGTCTTCAACGCGAGTGCGTAGTAGTCGTCGTAGAAATCCGCGGACATAAGTATATCGCCGTGACGCTCGTGTTCGTCGTGGATCGACTGCGCCAAAGATACCGAGGTGCCTTTCAGGTATATCGGGTTTTTCACATGGAACTGCCCATAGGCAAGGTTTTGTCAAAATTTCAGAACCAGTTTTCTCGAGATTGGCTGCAGTGATTTTTGATTCCAAGCTGTCAAAATGATGTCTGTAATTTTCCTGACATTTTGACACCTTGGTATCCAAAATCGGTTCCGTCAATCTCGAGAAAACTAGTTCTGAGATTTGACAAAACCTTGCCAATGAGCAGTTTCATGTGAAAAACCCCGATACAGTGAAGTACAAAATGAAACGGTAATTTTAAAATATGGTATCTTGTGCAGAATCGGAAAACCGAAGTTGTGCTTAAATTTTCAATTTTTCATTTTTCAATACAAATTTTCTGCTTCGTCATATTAAAGAACTTGAAAAAAAAATTTTTTTTATTTCTAGTGTTTTGTCCAATGCTGTAAACACAAAGGGCCTTCCATAAAAGACGCCCAGAGCTAGAGGGGTGGGAGGTCTGGGAATTCAAATTTTTTGCGGACATTTCCTGTGCACATAAATGTCCAGACGAGCTTGGGAAAAGGGGTCCAAAAATTCAAATTTTTCTCGGACGTCTTTTATGAAAGGCCCCAAGCGAGCGAAGTGAGCGAGCGAAGCAGGATAGCTAATTGGTCAGATTTGGATTCTTTCCCCAAGTCCCTCTTCTCCCTCACTCCCGCCAACCAGCCAAAGTTAGCGAACATCCAAGAGATCATAGCGCAGTATGTCGCCCGGAAAGGTCGAGAAACGCCCAGTGTTCCAAGCTGTTCCAAATGTGTTCCAGAACACTTCGCGTAACCGTCTAGATTTTTCCCCATAAGCAGGGTGCTCTTTGGTCGCTCGGAGGGGCAATTAGCTTTTGTACATTGCGGTTGTCCGAGCGCGAACACGACGTCAATCGAGAGATTCTTCGCTTCCAGTGCCCACGTTCTCCGTATCGCATCTCGATGTGCCGAGTGATTCGCCGCCGACTTCACGGCGATCACGAGCATTTCAGCAAGTGGCATCACGTGCTGCTTTCTTGATGGACGACATCGATTGACGAGCGGCATGAGGGAAAAGCTTGGCGGCCATGAAGCTTGCTGTACTATCCTTGCACCACTGCCAACGCTCGCTGCGTTGTTTGAAGTTTGAACACATGATTCCCACAGCAGCAGGGCTGTTGCGAATAGAAGAGCACAACATGAAAGTATTAACCAGAAAAGGAACGCTCGCGCCCCTCGTTGCCTGCTGCAACGGCGCACGCCCATTGTACATATCTGACGTACTCTGCCCATAGAAAGAGATTCATTCGCAAGGAATATAAGTTGCAATCATGCATAAGTGGAGTGTAACATATTCAGCGCAAAGACCGTCCTAGCAGCAAGCTGGCTGACAGAAGCTCTTATCACAAAACAGAGGTCAATGACCTTGCTACTTTCAACGCTCTTTCGCATGAAAATGTGGAGTAACACGCACAACTCGGTTTACTATCAAAGTTTTGACAAAATTACTATTATTGTATCTTGCCAAAAAGATCGCATTATCTAACAAGTTAGATTAGATTTTCTCCTTAGAGCCCCCATTCTTCTTGCCCGTATCGCATG
>JAQGBB010000208.1:0-23160 GCA_034691745.1 Prismatolaimus dolichurus
GCAGGCAAATTATTGCAACTACCGTATGCACACGCACAGTACTCTCGGCCGCACAAACTAAAACCTTTAGTTTTACGAGTGTCCCCGAAGGCTAATATCCCCCAGCCGACAACGTTAGCGGACGGTGTGAGCAACTTGCCCATGGCAGGCATCAACTCGCCAGTGGTATGCGCCAACTTCCCAATGGTAGGGGGTTCGTGTGGCGAAGCCCACGAATAGAGAAATCGTGGTCTTCTTTTCTCTCTTGCTTGAAAAACTTGTGCTTGTGTTTTTTGGTCACGGCAGGATGTCCTTTCGGCTTTGCCAATTTACTTGTGAGACTAACGTGTATTGCCGCGCACTGATGCTTACAGTCCAGACTATCTCGGCTTTGTTTAATGCGACTACGGTTGCGATTGCTAATCCTATTCAGGCTAACAATAGCAGGAACGAAGCTCAGGCATCTTCTGATTCGCCAGAACCTTTCGAAATCGTTTTGCTTGCTATCAAAAGTTGACAGTTGGAGTCTTCACTTTTTAAGCAACGATGACCAAACGGGAGTTTGCGCACACTTGCGACACGTGTGGAAAGCGGTTCAAATACAACGCAGGAATGAAACGGCACGAACTGTCTCATCTTCCAAAAGATTCTCGACCGTTCAAATGCGATTATTGCGCTCATTGTGCTCTCTCGAAGAGCAATCTGCAGCGACACTTACGCACACATGGCGTCACGAAAGGAGGTGCGAGGTTTATGAGACCATGCGTGCTAAAGTGAAAGGTGATGTGCGATGAGTTGCAGACGAAACCGAGTTTGCTTGCCATATCTGCAGCGGAGTTTTCGAGCTAAAATCTGACTTGGATCTTCATCTACTGGAGCATGGGGTTTCCCATTCTGGTACGATAAGTGTTGGTGCTAGGAGAGAGCGCTTCATATCCGCTCATGCGTGTTTTACAGACAATGCAGCTTCGTTGATGCCGAACGGCACAAGCACGCTAATGGACATCGTCAGCGCTAGAGGAAAGGACAATTCGGCGTCTGCTTCAGATCTTCCGACGTCGGTGTTCAACGCTGACGGTAGGCCATTTGGGATCGATACACCCATAGGAGCAGGGGAGTTAGGGGGCCTTCTAACCTCGGTCGCCATACCCTCCCTCCCCGCCGGGAGGGAGGAAAATGAGAGAAAAATTTTGAGAAGTGATTAAGATTGAGCACGCAAGCACACGATCATAGCGGGCACTAAAACACGAAAAGCCCTTTGGTTCAAAGCTTCAGTGGTAAATATGCGCATCAAGCGGGCAGCCCTGCTGTATAAAATATCGCAACCGCACGGTTATATCGTACTAAAACGCATCCTCACTTCACACGAACAAGTACACTGGCAACAGAGTTTATATCTTTAGACCAGCCGACGTGCCCTTAACTCCACTTAAAAAGAAGCTTATCTCGTGTCCATTCACGCTCATGATGACCGATTCTCGCTAGTTTCACAAAGCCCGCTTGCGCCTAGGGTTGCGTCCCCGAGCTGCGCGTCCGCAGCACTTGCCAAAAAATTCGTTTTCCTCATTTCTTGCTTGACGGATTTGACATTTTTTCGTACTGGTCGAAGAAGCTGCAACAAAGTGCGGCGTCATCACTGGTAGTGAGGCTGACCGCACGCAGCTTGAGAGCATTGAAAGGGAATAACGGTGCCCATACTACCAAGTTTCTCGCGGATGCGACTTGCTCTCTCCGTGGAGCCAGGCAGCAGGCGCCAACGATCGACATCTTCCACAGTTCGAACCAAAGTTTAAACCACCAGATGCATTTTTTGGCTTTGCCGACCCTAGTTTCACCTTCCCCCTAAAAAATTTGGGCGCTCATGCCTGGATCGATAGGATAAAAGTCTAAGCGAGACCATTTTCGCTTCGTTCAGATCCATACTCAGCCGGTGTGGCAAGTAAGGAGACGTCGCGTCTGACAGCTCGCGATGCTGCACCGGTGAAGAAGCACACTAAGAGGACGAAAGCCGGAAAGGCATCGAGCAAGAAGAGCAAGCAACGTACGTGTACGAAGCATACAGTGACGGACAGACTGGAATGTTGTGCTAGTCGGGCTTTTGTAGGAGTTCCCCGCTTGCTTTCGAAGTCAAAACACTTGCGGCCTTCGCTCAAGCGCACAAACAAGCTAACGCACCTGTCATTGAGCAAGCGGGCATTCCAGTGCGACTGGTGTTCCTATAGCGCCACCCGCCCATGGAACCTTAAAACGCACGTTCTCCACCAACATCCGGAGGCAAGCAGAGCAGCAAGACGGAAGGTGAAGAAGATCTTGATTGAACAGGAACCTGTTCGTAATCAGCCGGTCAAGAAACGGTCGAGAGTCGTTCGTATGCCCCGTCGTTCATTCGGAAAACGCCTTCGAAAAAGCGATGAGTCTTTGACCTGTCCGACTTGTTGTCGCTCGTTCACAGCGAAGTCGCATTTAGTAGAACACGAACGGAGAGGAGAAAGCGCTTGCCGACGCGCGCTTATGCTGCAGGCTGAGAAAGCGTTCAAGTGCGATGAATGCACGTTTAGTTCTGCACGTCCCGATGGTCTTAAACTGCATATGCTTCGTCTACATACGGTTGCGCCTTCGCTTAACGACGGGGAAGGCGTTTTGGGCGAACACGAACGGTCTAGAGTCTCGCCGATCCAGCTGCAAGAGATCGATACCGAGAGTGCGCACTTCGAGTGTTCAACGTGTAGACACACGTTCTCGAATAAGTACAATCTCCTCCGCCATGAGAAGCTCGGCAAGTGTGTGGCGATGAACAGATTTGTTGTCAAGGAGTCAGCGGTCGAATCAGCTTCGTTTAGTGCGGCTGCTCGATGGGATTACCTCGATGTGCTTCACGTTGGGGAGGAAGTGATAACCCCTGCATCGTTGGGAAAACAGTCGCAGTTTGTTCAACGTAGGTGCACGGGCTTGGCGGAAAAGCGCCTGGTCGAACTGCCAGAGTTGAAGAGAGTCGAGCCAGAGGTGGACGACGCACCTCTGTCGAACCTGCTCGGCTCGTCCTCGGCACTGGTTCTGCATCGGGGAAAGAAAGAAGCGATGCACAACGGCGATTTTAGCGGTCTGGCAGCTGAAACTGAAGAAGCGACGCGTCGCGTGTCTGTTGCCAATGGGAGACACGGTGCGCTTGCAAATTCAGCAGGCTAATACATACGTTCTGACTTGTAAATTTTTTCTTTTCTGGTCCATCCAGATGGCACCTCGGCCCATTTGTCTAATCAGCGATCGCTCCGTCTGCGACGGCATTCGCTCGTTCGAGACGCCAGTGACGACGTAATGTCGACGTCACCGCAGGTTGGTCGATTGATTTCTTGTCTCGACACCGTACCGACAATTTTCTCAACAGATCCCCGATGATCGTCTAGCAGCGGAATCCATCGGCGAGACGAGCAAGCGGACTACAGGAGTCAATGGTGAAACGGTTACGGTAAGGGCTAGTCTGATGCTTACCGCTGCTTTGACGACGCTTCCTGCGAATGGTAACGACGCTGCGGTTCAACGTTCGGTGGGTGATTCTGCAGCTCTTATTCGTAAGTGATGAATCGCACGAACAAAGCTGTTCAACAAGTCAAGTTTCATAGTGTTCTTTTTGAAAATAAATTAGCTGCAAAAGCAAGCAGAACCGCGTTCGTATGCAAGACTTGTGGTCGCTCCTTTCTTCGCGAGCGCTTTTTGCTCCGTCACGAGGTTTCGCATCTGTCCGCAATCGGTATGCGCCTCAGGCAGGATACCAAAAGAATAGTGCACAAACTGTTAATAAAAGTCAGAGTTTGCTTTGGTTTTTTTGTTTCGAAAGATCGAACATCCTGTATAGGTAGTGACCAGTCCACAGCGAGGTCTTGCACGACATGTGGCCGTTCATATCGTTTCCCATATCAACTCGCTGTGCACGAGTACTGTCATATGCCTGTCAGCGAGCTCCCGTTCTCTTGCGAGCAGTGCTCCTATCGGACGGCACATCGAGGGCATCTTAACGAGCATCTCTTAAGACAACATAACAGTGAGGACTGCCGTTAGGAACATCGCTTTTTACGAAGAAGTGTAGAGTACACAAGCCTTTTTACAGTTATCAGAAGTGAACCCTTTGTGTGCGAGACCTGCGGGCGTTCTTTCCACATGCGGCGCCATTTGGTTCGTCATAAGGTTTCGCATCGCATGAGTGGTGAAGGCGTAATGCCCGCGGATCCGAAGAGCACAGAGACAGCACCGCAGGTTGCCGTCGGTGTACTGAGACGACGTCGGACTGGACTCAAAGCGAGCCGACGACCAGGTCAACTAAGCTGTCTGACACAGCACAGTTAGGGGGAAGAACCGCCCGGGGACTCCAAGCACTTCGGTACCAACGATGCATTTTAGGCCGACAGATAAGGAAAGTGGTACTCAAACCGAGTTTGCAAATATGCAAGACGTGTCACCTCGATTGTCACTTCCCGTCAGTGCTAGCTCGTCACGAAGCCACTCATCTTCCCTTGTCTGCTCGGCCGTTCAAGTGCGAGCATTGTCCTTACGCGGCTTCACAACTCAACAATCTTCGCGTTCATAAGCGCAAATGTCACGCGTTAGAGCCTTCGAGTAAGTTGCTAGAGTGGAACCCTCTTTGAATCTTAGCTCATTCTGTGCGGATGTTTGCAGAACGAACAGCACGAGGTTACCGCATGACTGGGAGGGACCGGAAGCTCATTGAAGCAGGGACACTCGGTGTGAGGCTGAAGGAAGAAAAAACGAGAAAGGAACACGTCGGAACGAGGGATAAAGCGGGTTTTAAGTGTGAGAAATGTGGGTACACATGTCGTGAGGGGTATCGCATGAATCGGCATGAGGCGACGCATTTAACTGTCGCGGAAAGGGCGTTCGAGTGTGACCTCTGTGGCTACCGGGCTGCGCGTAGTGATATGCTTTTGAGTCATCAGCGGAGAATGCATACGGGTTAGTGATTGAGTTGTTTCGAATCTCAGATTGAGTGACGGAATGTACAGGACATAGTGTTTCAGAAGAAGCGCTTGGAGGTAGTGAAAATTTGAATGGGAGTCGAAAGGGCGCTGAAGTGGAGTCCGAGACCCTCAACCGATTAGGTGGTCTTTTCGGCGTTGTCAAGCCGGAGACGCCAATGAAAAAGCAAAAGGAGCAGGTTGATGTCGGCGCATTGAAGCGGCAGCTTAATGGGCTCAAAGTGAGCCGAGATCAAGGTAAATGATGCCGGACATGGACTTCGACGTCAGACGGTCATGGTCCCCGACACTCTAGAGCCACTTGCTGCGAGCAGTGAAGGCTTCCTCAAATGCAAAGTGTGCGACACCGCTTTTCGCCACCGATGGGCTCTGATTCGTCACGAAGTGACCCATCTTCCAACGGGTGCTCGCCCGTTCAAATGTGATCAATGCGAGTACGGAGCTACACAGCTAGGTCATCTCCAGAAACACCAGTTGAGACAACACGGAACTTTGTTGGAGAACAGCGCGAATAGGTCTGATGAAGTGAAGGGCAACTGCGCTGAAGGGAAGACAGGGAAGAACCGAAAAGAAAGTGGTACTGCTTTGCTTCATGTCGGTGTTGTGTTGGTGGTGTGCTGAGTCGAGCATCTTTACGTAGATGGGGTGGAAGAAGAGGACTTTAGCTCGGTGCTTCTTGTCGAACCGGCGCCGGTGCCGTCGGCAGTGAAGGCTGGCAAGCGTTGCTCGATGAAGGTTAAGCTCGAATCGGGTAGCTTCTCGGGCAAGGCTGCTTCTGCTCATGCAGAACCTCAGTCTGGCCATGTGGAGGCACCCGCGAAGCCGGCTCAGGAGGGAAGACCGACTCGCCTTCGATCGCATAAGCATCGTACGTTTATATCAGCATGAGTTTTCAGTTTATCTGTTGTCTTTTCTAGGAATTGGTTTGGCTGGAAGAGATCCTGCGCCTCCTCGGAGGTATGGGAATAAAAAAAGTAAGTGGCCGTGAGTTGCCAAAAGCTGAGCAGATTCCAATACGGAAGAACACAAGCAATTTCTGTTCTTGCGAGTATCATTCGAGATTATCGGAATCGTTTTCAGCCACTGTTGACGTTGCCGTTCAACCGTTTGTACCGGTTCAGATGCGTGCAGAATCGTTGAGCACTGAGCAGCTGCCATTCGAAGACGATGTTGGGAGTGCGAAAGATTATGTAATACTAGTAGCTAATGCAATAAGATTCGTGATTGAAACTTGAAACAAATTGTGCAGACGGAGCGTCTCTGCGACTATCTCGACGGGACGGACGAAAAAGTGCAAGCTTCTAGCAGTGTAGACAACGCGACTGTCTCTCGGAGTAGGCGGAACGAAGCTTGGGAGTGATAGATTTATCGGAAGCTTGAGATTCGCTTTCTTTGTAGTATACGCGAAAGATGATAGGGATATTTCGTTCAACCGAGTTAAGCTCCTCCAGGAAACAAATTCAGATGCAAAAATGCGGAAGCGAAGTGGGAAAGCGGCGAAGCGGTCTGCATGTTTAGTTGCGGTTGCTAGGAAGCGAGGTGGGAGGAATTCGAGGAAGAATGGTGCCGTGAAGAAGCGGAAAAGTATGTTTCTCTCTCTCTTTCTTGATTGATGGCACAGTCGGTATTTTCTCACGTTTTGGGCATAAATGGACCTTTCTCCCACCCCAGTTTCTTGTACTTTAAAAGTCAGCAACGAGCTTGTTTAGTAAAGCTCCGCAACTTTTGCAGGCTAATAGTTCCCTACTTTGTACATTAAGCGTTCGCCACCCTGTATACACAAAAGCCCGTCGAAGTCCGCCAGTTGGCCTCAAGCGATGATATCGAAAACTATCTTAGGAGGACTGATAGTTAAAGGGACAGACCCTAGGCTTAGCCCAAGACTTAGAAACAACCCTAGACTTAGGCTCAGTCATAGGCTTAGGCTTAATCCAAGGCTCAGGCAAGAACTACAAGAGAGCGCAGACACGTGTGGTGTATAAAAACGAAACGGAACATAGCATACACTACAATAAGCCCAGGATTGAGTCTAAGTCCAGGGTTGTTTCTAAGCCTTGGGCTAAGCCTAGGGTCTGTCCCTTAAACTGTCAGTCCTCCTAATATAGTTTTCGATATCATCGCTTGGGGCGGGCTTCGGCGGACTTTTAATGTACAAGAAACTGGTGGGGGAGGTGCATTTATGCCATTTTTTGCAGCTCACCGTCACTCGGCGATCGACTCAACCAAAAAGCCGTACGCCTGCACACACTGCGACTATCGTGCTCGCTTGGCGCGCAGTTTGCGTCTCCACTGCGCTTCTCAACACGCAAGCGGTGAGCTCCTTTTCCGCTGCACTGCTTGCGAGTTCCGTTTCCAGAATAAGTATCAACTCGCCCGTCACAAGCGCGACCGTCACGGTGTGCGGGCACATCAATGCCAGGATTGCGGATTTTCCTCCATTACGAGCCAGATGTTGCGTGTGCATCGTGCAGCTCGACATGCCAGTGGGGAGCTTCCCTATAGGTGCACTATTTGCGATCGGAGGTTTGTGCATTATGTGAGTGTTGCGAAGCACAGACGTGAGGAGCATTGAGTGCGGAGTGGATAGGTGGCAAGGCTTTTGCGACGCGTTTTTGGCTTCCGCCTGTAGGGTCGAACTGAGTGGCTTTGGAACAGTTTTGAACGTGGTAGTCAACTCCGTTCGTATGCTTGCGAGTTTTGGAAAGCTCAAGTTTTTTGTCTGTATTCTGAGTGGCAACGGGTCTTGAAAAATTGTAAATTGATCTGGTTGTTTTATGCATTGAATCGACGGGCATTGTT
Source organism: Prismatolaimus dolichurus (assembly GCA_034691745.1). Classification (NCBI taxonomy): domain Eukaryota; kingdom Metazoa; phylum Nematoda; class Enoplea; order Triplonchida; family Prismatolaimidae; genus Prismatolaimus; species Prismatolaimus dolichurus. The sequence continues at coordinate 7,767 of JAQGBB010000208.1, forward strand.
GTATCGACGGGCATTGTTGTGTATGTACTGTACGTGTGATAGCTTGCTTGCGAGTGTTTTCTATTCGATTTTTTACCACTGCGAACACGGTGCGTAGTTTATGTTGTAGCTGCACGATAGGTGTAGGTTATGCATGGCTTTTTTGACTGTGCCTTCTGGGTGGGCTTTTTCTACTGTAGTAGGAATAAATTCGTCGCTGTTGCTAGCTTTCTTTTTTGCATCCGGCAAGGGAGCGCAGCGAGCACAAGAAGGATGCCCACTGTTCAGACAGCCATTATACCTTTCCTATCCCCTCCCGCGCATAAAAGTTGGTGGACGTACTGACGCTCATAGTGCACTATAGGATAGGTCCAAGTGGTGGAACACCCTAATGTTCCATAGTGTTCCAGACTGTTCCAGAACACAATGTATGTCTGCTGAGTTTGAGTTCCGTTTAAGTCGGATGTTCTTCGGCTTTGTCGATCCACTTGTTACGTTGTTGCATGAGCTAACTTTCTTGTGAGGTCGCGTTTTGACATGCAGTGCGGCCATGAGGTTGGCGGATTCACTTTGAGCACCGCAGGAAGCCAGGTTTGCGCATCATGAGTTTCACTTTGAGGTGGAGGTAGTCTGCCCATACACAGAGTGGGTTTTCGTGCACTTGTACTGGTACACGGTTTATGTGTCGTTGCTTGAAAATAGGTCGTAATCTGTATCAACCGTGCTTGTGGCGGACATTCCTTATTCGGTGGATTAGTCTTCATGGTCTTTTTTGCACGCACGGGCGTTGTTTCGAGGCAAATACAGTCTTAGCAGGACATGTTGGTTTGCCGTCTCCTGATATGAGCACGTTTTGCTTACTCTCGAACATTGATAGTGTGAATTTTGCGCACAGAGCAGAGGCAACTGAGAGATGACCAAACAGAAGACGCGGCGATCTGCTCATCTGCCTCTGTCATTCAAGTGCGACCAGTGCGACTACAGAACGGCTGTCAAGAACAGCCTGAAGAGGCATTTGTCGACCCGCAAGCACCGCGTTGCGAAGGAGGGTGTGCATCTCCCCGAATGCTCGTTTTGTAGAATCACGATCGGTGGCTTTGTTGTAGCTGCGAGTACGCTCGCATGTCCACACTGTAGCGGGAGTTTCAAGCTAAAATCCGACTTCGATTTTCACGCCAAATTTCATCAAGATTTGTTGCAGTCGGGTAAAATCGGTGCAGCTTGTTCGACCTCGACGCCGACGAAAGTAACCCCAGCAACGAACGACTGTTTGTCGGCTGCAGACCTTCCTTTAAGCTTTAGAGACGGTAGGTTTCATCCGAGACCTGTTTGAGCCTCTGTTCAGGTTAGCTCACTCTACAGGTTCAGACTGCCATCGCCTTTCCAACCAGAATCTGTTGCTCTTGCATGCTGCTATCTAGTTCATAGTTTGCAGGCGTGAAGTCGAAAAAAACTCGATTGGTTCTCGCACGTTCCAGCGCTATGACTGCACTCGGTTCGCCTGTCGCAAGCGCACTGACCCTCGAAAACGAAGTGCTCAAACGACAGCTCGCTTCAGCGCGTTCAGAGATCGAGAAACTTCGCACCCGGTTAACTGACGTTGAGGGTAGAATGTATCAGTCGGAGATCGAGCGCGACATGTTGCGAAAACTGCGTCAAGCCAGCGGTGATTCATCAGTGGACAGCAAGTGCGCACTCGAGGATTCTCTTTGTTCAACAGCTGTCTATTGCTGTTTTAGACGAAATCTCCGGTCCGCAAAATCTGCGGTGCGGTCGCTGATTGTGCTCCTGCCACGATATCGGGAGGACACGACGGAAACGAGGGGGAAAATGACGCTTAAAAAGTCCCTCGCGAACATGAGTCAGTTAGAGTTAGGAGAACTTAAGTCTTCTGAGAGTCTCCGACCACGAACCGCCAATAGTGACGGAGGCGGAGCTTGTTCGTCTTCACTCAGCAGTGCCGACGCTTCCTCAAAATCGAAAGAGTCGAACGGATGCGCAATTTGTGAGCGCACGTTTGAGTCGGTGTCGAACCTGCGACGTCATCTCCTTACGCACGCTGATTCGGCGAAGCTGAAACCGTTCGAGTCCGATGCGGAGTTTGAGAACCCGCACTCGGCTTTTCGGCATAAGCGATGCGAACAGTGCGGCTTTGTCTTTCGTCGTTCAAAGTACCTCGTAGCACATCTGCGGGTTACCAGCTGCGGTGTTCTGGCGCGCAGTTCTGATGAAGCTCCGAAACGATCGAGAACGAGCGCTAAGTCTCGATTTTTATTGACCTGCGCGACGTGCGCGAAGACGTTCACAGTTAGAGCGGAATTTCTGAGGCATCAACAGAGCGCAGCTTGCGAGCTTGCTCGAGGCGGTGAGGAAGCTACTCCTCCACCGATGTCGCCTTCGATGATCGACGAGCCCTCGAAAGTTGACGACGAGAGGGGTTCGACGATATCCGGCGCTGCCACTCTGCCGTTAGCAGTGCAACTGGATGAAGGTCGTCGTTCACCTCCGAACGGAACGAGCGATCCATTTCGGTTAACTCAACGCACGCCTTTGAAGACGCCTCTCTTTGAGGAGAAACGACCATTTGTGTGTGACCACTGCAATAATTCGTGGTGGAGAGCGTTCGGTTTGCGTCAGCATCTTCAGAACAGCGCCTGCGGTCGAAACGGGGCTGTGCCGACAGCGTCAGCACCGCTGTCTCCGTCGGTGATCACCGCATCGGAAACAGAGACGCCGGAAAGGCTGAAATGCGAAGAATGTGAACTCACGTTTGAGAACGACTTCTATATGCGCAAGCACGCGATAGTTCGGCATCGTCTGCCCGACGGCGTTGGAATGCCGGCGACGCGGTGTGAGGGACGTGTGGGTAAACGGCGTGGAAAGGCGCCGCTTGTTCATCGTCGGGTGGGGAGGAAGAGTCGTCGAAAAACGTGTCCACAGGTGTGTGTGTGTCTGTCTGTCGAAATTTATGTTTTGACTGCATAGAACTGTAGCCATCGACCTTACTCGTCTAGTTTTGAATGTTTAGTACGTAATTTTTATTAGCTTTCCTCCAGCGATCGTCGAGTTAAGCTTGCAACATCGGTTCGCAATTTGATAAAGCCACTACCGTACCGATGCGGTGTTTGTGAAAAGAGCTACCTCACTCGCTCGCAGCTGGGCACGCACCAGTGTCTCGTCGCATGCGGCGGTCCGCGCGCAGCTTCGCCGTCGGTTAGCGACGCGCGAGAAACACCGTCGCCGGTCGGATCTGCCTCATCGGAAGAGGGGTTTGCAGGTTTTCTACCTGCAGATTTGGAGATAGTTAAGCAGTTTCGTTCGAGCTAGGTGCATTCGGGAGATAGAAGGAGCGGGAAGTAGCTTGTAGGCGATTCTGAGTAGAGTGGAGGCTTGCATTTTGGAAGTTGTCTGTGTTCCGATTTTTCTATAATTGGCGCCTTCGGGCATTTTGGAACGATATTTTAACGACTGTATTGGTTAGTGCCGTTCATTTTTATGCAGTTTTTACATGTTTTTACGGAGACGCACAGAAATAGTTTGATTTTTTCACATTGCACCCTTAGCTTTGATTGATGAGAAATGCGTTGTAGGGTAGGGTGTACTCATTAGGTCGTCTCATACTCATTTCTTTGCTAGTGTTTGCATGTGTTTCTTATCTTGTGGGCGCAGTTTGCTTCAATTGCACTTTTGTGCGTTGACTCCGATTCTGAACTTTTCGAGCTTTGAACTGCTCAGGCTTGAAGCTCGTTGTAATGTAACTTTTCTTTTTTATATTTGCCATTTTTGGGCTGACAATAAGCAAGCTGACGGGCTGAAATCTGTCCTCCAGCTAAGCATTTCTAAGTTAAGCTCGATTGTTCGCGCACCTTGTATCATATTTTACAGGTTGCACAAGTCCACTGCCTTATAAGATATATTATGTACGTGCATTATTTTTGCTCTTAGTTTAGCTTGAGTTTGTCTTCGTTGTTGCAACCAGACGTATAGTTTAGTGGGATTAGTAGCTTCGCTCTTTTGTAACGGTGTGTGAAATTTTTCAAAAGAAATCTGACATCGAGTGCACGTTTCAGTCAGACTGCGGCATGAGGCATGTTGACGAAATAGGTCGCACCGACGATGACCCTGAGCTTTGCGGTTCTGCTGTTCTGTATTCTGTTGCACTTGTATTCTAATTTTGCAAGTTTTATGCTCTCGTGATTTTGCACATTTGTCTGTTCGACACTGGTTGAACGGCACATTTGAGTTAGCTCAGCGTGCCTTTGACTTTGGACAAAAGGTTCAGTATACGTGTACATCCACACAAGCGATCTGGACGTAGGAAGCGCCGCTGCCTTTCAGGGTCACCATCAGAGATGGTCATGGGCCGAACCGGGCTTGGCTGGGCCTAGCGAGTCAAAAAATATCATGGGTCGGGCCGACCACCGGAAGTCATGGACCGGTCTAATTTTCGGCCCATGGTCATCTCTGGTCACCATTCGTGCTTGTTTTTAACAGTCTACTTTTTGTGCAGGAAACTGCATCGTTATCGGTGAAATTGCACAAAGATGGATCCCCCACAGATTACGATAGCCTGGGTATGTGCTAATCACGAGCGTCAATCCAAGGTGTACCATTCGCGTAGCTTGTAAGCGGTGCTCTCCTCCAGGTAAACGAGCGCCTGAACGACTTCGAGCAACTCGCTCGAAAATTGAACGACTGCAAGAGCGACTTCGTTCGACTCGCCGATCACTTGAAGCAGAGCGAGATCGAGAACGAGATCCTCAAGCGACAACTCACTTCAGCGCACGACGATGGGGATCGACTCCGCGTGAAACTGCGCGATGTCGAACGCGATATGTATCAGTCACAGATCGAGTGCGCCAAACTCAAGGAGCAGCTCGGTGCCGATGCTCCTGGAGGTAGCACATCTGTGTCGCAGCCTCTCACTTCTGCTGGCGATGTCGATGAAGCATTGTACAAGTATTTTCGACGCGAGTGGTCATTTGAAGTAGCCGTTTATTTGCTTCTTTATTACAGCGTTAAGCAGGAAGCGTTCACTGACGAGGCTACTCAGGTGGTGGGCATAGCCCCGCTTCTGGACCTTCCACCTGTCGAGACGAACGAAAGCCAGGCAAGTGAAATATGCGACTGCTTGACCTACATTCGACCTCATTTTTGTTTCTAGAACACGCAAAGTCGACCTCGACGAGCTGCACGTCCTTCGAGGTTGCTATTCGCGGTGAAAGAAGAGAACGAGAGGGAACCACCGGCGACATTCGTCTGTTCAGTTTGTGGAAGGGCGTTCACAACGTCGTTGGGCTTGAGTCATCACGGAAATGCCGTGCATGGCGGCAAGAAGGGAATGCACGGAACGCCGACGCGACCAGCTTCGGTGGAACCCCAAAAAGTGTCGCCACCGGCACCGGCGAACGGCAGACCACAGTATAAGTACGCATGATTTTTGAGTCCAGAACCGATGAAGCATTAGCAGATATAGTCCTCAAATCCTCAGCACTCGATCCTTTTTGTCAGCTCGATTTTTCGTCTCAGGTTTGAGAAGCGTTTGCCTCGCTTGAGTCAGAAGGCGATCGTGCCTCAGCGTTCTCGAAAGCAGTCTTTTTCACCCATGTCCTCACTTCGTGCCTACAGCAACACGTTTGCACTCACGAACAGCTTCAATGAACACCTGACATTCTCGCAAAAGTTAACTTCTGCTCGTGGGAAGATTCCGAAGCCGCGAGCATCCCCTCTGCTGTCTACCGATCCGGGGGCTTCGATGCTCGAGGCGATGCCCACCATTGAAGTGTGCATGAATGGTGCAGCTGAGGTGAGAGTATTTGTCAGTGAGGAAGTGGACGTCAAGTTGATTTGCTTCGCAGGGCTACATTGTTGAGCAGCTCGAGAAGCGTGCTCCGGCAGGTGGTGCTCGAAAGGCGTTTGGAGCGAAAGCGGTTGCGAAAGCCCGTCTTCGCTTGAAGGAGACGGCGAGCAAGTGCGATGTTTGTGAAAAATGCTTTTCGCGTCCGTCGCATCTGCGTCGGCACTCGGTTGTTCACACACCGGATGCTCGCCCGTTTGCGTGTCAAACGTGTGGCAAGACGTTTCGACAGCGCGATAATTGCGCTATTCATGAACGCAAAGCTGCTTGTGTTAAACGGGAGGGCGATGAGTTGGCGCCTTTCGCTGATGTGCTGGCGGCTGCGCAACTTGCAGAGGCGCTTGCTGAGGGATAGATCCACATGTGGGAATGAAGTATTGAGGAAGTATGCCCGTGCAGGGTTTTTACTTTTTGTTTTTACTGTCGTCGTTTGAGTGACGTCATTTTTCTCTTGGCCGCTATTGTATACGGTGCGATCTCATTGAGCGGTTGCTCGATCGGAAACGACTTTGTCAACTTGTTTTATGTAGACATAGTACAGGTTGTGAACCAGTTTTTGGAGTTTTTTTGGAACTTTTGTACGGTATTTGGCTGTCATCGATTGAACAAACGTGTACAGGCAGAGGTGGACGAGCTGTTTTGCACAGAGAATGCTGACTGAGGCACAGCGTTTTTCAGGTTCGTTAGCGGTGCTATTGATTTGCGCTTCTAATGGTTTTTCTACATTGTATACGCACACGTGTAGCTGAATAGCTGAACCAACCTGACGTGTTTCGACGACTGTCGTTGTACTGTGAATAAGCCGTTTTATGTTCATGACTGATGCTGCATTAGATCGCTGTTGTGGACGCTGCCGTTCTCTAGTCACTAGACTTGTATCGTTCAGAGTGGCAGATTAGCAATTAGCACAGCGTGACACCCCCCAGTCCATTCTCTTTCAAGCCACTGTTTTATGACCTTACGTTAATGTGCCTTTGGTGTTTCAGGACGCTGCCCAGTGAGATGCTCGACGTGCTGGGCGTGAAAGAGTCGTAAATGCAAGCAAACGCGTGCACAAGCGAGGCAACTGTGGTACACAGTGGTGAACGTCCCTTTACGGAAGCTGAGGCACCGTTCAAGTTCTCCGCTTCTATCACCGAAAGAGTGCCCGTTGTGTTGACAGCGCCTGCGGCAAAGGAGCTCTCGACCTCTGCCGCTTCGACGTCGGTCGCCGAATTGAAAGAGTAGCCGTAAGCAAGCTGAGTGGCCGTTTTCTACGAAGAGGAACTGCACCGCTCGTTTGCTCCCAGTCTTGACGTCGGCAAGCAGGTACAGGTGCTTGCAGTTTCTGTGCTTGTGACCATCCGGCCGCCGCGTTTCAACTGTATATACGGTACAAGTTACCTCGTTTGATGTCCGCTTTGAGCTGCAGCGAACACACTTGTTGCTAGACTTTATCTGAGATATTTTCAGCATTAGTGACTGCTGGTAGCTGTTCGGAATTATACACACGGTACGTGTTTCAGCTGCCACAGCGAGCTCGCTTTTTTATTTTGCGCCATTCAACCATTTTGTGACGCTTTTCAGCGTGTGGTTTCTGTTATGGCATGCTTTAGCCATGTTAGACGGTGTTTGGCATTTTCGCTACCTTTTTCTTTCGTGTGGGAATCGCTCGTACATTGTACTGGCACGTTGCGATTATAAGAAAAACTGAGAACTTAGAGACCACAACTATGCGTCTTCCATCATTTGAGCCAGAGCCGTTACCCGCCATCATATCCGAATGGTCGAGTCTGAACTGTGACTGTCGGTTTTCGCTCAGGTAGTTGGGGAAAGTTGCGCCGAAGCAATGATTTCTACATCTGCTCACTTTGCCCCAAAGTGTGCCACATGTGGTCGAGAATTTCGTCACCGATGGCATTTGGTCGATCACGAGCGTCGTGTTCATCCAGGTGGGAAAACCGCTTGGGGTGACCTGTTCTGCTACCCTCTTGGGGTGAAAACTGTTCTTTTGGAGTGACCACCATTGGCGTTGACGCATGTGAATAGTAATGCAAACATTTTAGAAGCTACAATGATACTAACCACACCTCCGTCGTCGACCAGATGCGACCTCTGTTCTGAGACGTTCTTCTATCGCTCGAAGCAGACACCGCTCAGATGCGACCGCTGTATTTATGGTGCCAGACGTATCCGCAATAATTATGTATGCGTCCCGCATATTCGCCCGAAAGTAGTAGCTGTAGACGCGTGAACTTTGCTTCTGTAGGTGTTCATTTATGACGCCACAGAGGAGATGAAGCGAAAGCGGAACAGCCGTCCGATCAAAGAACAAGGTAATGTCAAGTAGCTGGCTATGTGTAGGTGTAGAACACCCGATGAGATGGAATCACCGACGGTCTGCGGTGCAGACCCGAGGGATTTTGACCCCGTTGAACCAGTGAATTACCTAGCATTGCTTCGAGGTCTATTTGGGCCCAGTTGACCGGTTCCGTCGCTGCTCGCGGTTTCGAGGTCTATTTAATGCCCAAGCCATCGCCGATCCCTGATTGGACGCCTATTTGGCCTGTGCAGCCCCGCTGCGTCGTTCTTCGCAGTTCCGCTTACGCACTCGTTGAATATTCCCACAGAACGCATGTTAGTACGGGTCCTTTGTCTCCAGGAGTCATTGCACTGTGCGGTACATGTTATGCGTTATGTGCTGTTCAATTGGTCATATTCTGCGTGTGCTTTTTGACTCAATAAACATTCATTCATTCCCTTCTTGCTTAATGCAACTTTTTGTTCCAATTCAGCCAGCCAATCAGATAGTGTATGATTGACACTTTGCATCCTGTCTGGAGCGCGCAGCGCAAACAAAGGAGGATGCTTACTGGTCATTCTGAAATTATCTTTCCCTCCTCCCCCCGTGGAAGATTGTGTGTCCTGCTGGAGCGCGCGGCATGGGAAAAGGATAGCTATACGGTCAAGCTGACATTATCCCTCTTATCCCTGTGTGACCAACTTGCCAATGGTATTTACCAACTTTTCTATAAGAGAGCGAGGAAAAGTGTAGTACGGCGACAAATCGTGGTCTCCTCTCTTGCTTCAGAAACTTCTGTCGTGTTTTTTTTCATACGGCAGGATGCCTTTTCGACTTAGCCGATTTACTTGTTTGCGTCACGGGGGGACCACTCTAATTCTCAGTAATGGTATTAATAGTCTGTTATGCGCACTTGACTATCAGATGTCTACGTGACGTCACAGACCGCTGATTGCAATCGTGAGAGGCGTGGGCTCTGATTGGCTGCAGACCAGTCTACTACAATCTCGTTCTGGGTCTCGCTAGCAATCTAACATAAACTTTTCGTCACTGGAGTTCTTCGTCGTTTGCAGGCTCCGTTCGAGATGTGTTACCGAGTAAGAAGCGGCTCCCGTTGCACGAGAGGTTCGCACTCGAAAGCTCACTGGCTCGAAAGATCAGGCAAATGCGAACGGAACGCTACATCGAGAGTCAAGCTCGAATCGATCAGTCATCGATGCGAAGCAACAGTCTGGCTGGCAGCGCAGTCGGCGAATCGTCGGTAGACACTATCGTTGTCACCAAAGCACTGGTGGCTGCGAACGATGTCGATCAGAATGCTCGCGTTGATTGCACATTGACGCCTGAGACGCAGGTTTGTCAAAACCGTGTATGTGCATTGTTTTTGTGTCCCAGAAGTTGTTGGCGTTTTGACTGCATGCAGTTGTAGCCAAGCCTTCAGGGGCGCCCATAAAGGGGACCAGCCTCCCCCCATTTTGGGCAACCATAACCGAAAGCCCTATAGGCGCACTTGGCCTGATTCCGATGGAGACGCACAGGAGTAAGGTCGTTCTTAACTGGGCAAAACATCGTATAATGATAAGGCTTCTCACATTACGGTAGATTCTGATGGGCGCCCTGTTTAGGTATGGACGTGAGGACTGATAGAAGTTGTACCGCTGAGTTTAGAGCTTCAGTTTATTGAAAATGCAGACCGACGTTTGGGATAATCAATACTGGTGACTTTTAGAAAACGCAAAACATAAATTTGTGCCAACCACCTAGGGCATCGCTGGATTCGCGCCAAATTTCGAGGCAGAGAGTGCTCATGCATCAGCACCACTGGACGAGGAAGCGAAAGAGCCGACCGTCGGCGTTGAAGGCCCCTTTGTCGCTAACTCCGACAGTAGAGCAACCGATAAGTGTGGGACTGACACCGAAAGGCAGCCGACGATAACGCCAGTGAACATGGCAACAGAGTCCCGTTTTGGCTGCGCTATTTGCAGCGGAACATTTGACTCCTCCCCGCTTCTCGTCGCTCATCTTCTCGTCCACTCAGCTGCTGTCGCGAATAAACGAACGTCGAAGTTGTTCCGATGTCAGAGACGCCGCATTTTTGTTCTCAAGCGGGATCTCCTCTCTGTACACGCCGAACTTGACCGAGTTCACACCCAGTTGCGCATCGCTGAAGGCAAAGTGCAGGAGTCGTGTGCAGAACGCGATCAGTTTAAGAGGCAACTTCTTGCTGCTAGTGGGGGTTCCTTTGGACCTGTTGTCAGACCGACGTAAGCAGGAGAGTCAGCTCTATTCTTGTAGTGCACCAGTTCTCTTCAGGGAGAGGGAGTCTCAGGCAGTTTGCAGCACTATGAATCCGCCCTCTAGCGCTAGTACGAGAGTGAAGATGCCGCTTATTGTGGTGAATCGATATGTCAGCGAAGATGATTCGGTTCGGAGGTTTCCAACTCGGAGACTTTTTTGATCAGCTTTGCGGTTATTTTGAGGACATTGAAAATCTTCGAACGAAAGCTGGTGTGACGACTCGAAAGGCCCTCCAGTGCAATGTATGTGGCGCTGTCTTTGAGTTCGACAGATTGTTGCGCGACCACGCGGCGTCTCATTGTCGTCGTGCACCAACGATGAAGTGCGAAGGCTGTGGTTTCGTCTTCTGCAACACGAAAGCATTGCTCAGTCATCTCCAGATGCGGCGCTGTCCGACTTTGAAAGGGAAGCGCTGCCGACGACAGAATGGTTAGTGCACGATCTTCTGTCTCTTTGACTGCTAAGCGTGCTCGTCCTTAGGTGCAACGCCTGCGAGCACCTTACAGCGTGGGCGTGGTCGTCCGCGAAAAAATGGGTCGGGTCCACCCTTGTCATCGATGAAGCATGTTAGAGGCCGCTTTTGGACGCAGTCGAACAGTGTTTCTTCGCGTGCACGTCCAGGTTCGCCAGGTTTTAACTTTTTACAAAGTGCACTTCGTCGTTTTGTGCTTGCAGAACGCAATGTGTTCGCGTCGTCGACGAGTGGAAAACGACGTGAGTCGACGATGGATGGGCATGTTCACAAGGGCGTTGACCCGGGAAAGCGTGCAGGTTTGTTTTTCTCATTCAGAGCTGGTTTCTTTGTGCGACTGGGCTTATCCCGCTTCATTGTTGGAGTCCCTGCCTCGCACATTTGCTAGCTGAATCGCTTTCCGTTTTGTCACTAGCGTTCAGTGATGTTTCGGCTTACGAATTGGAACGCCATAGGTGTTGGAGGATAGCTGCACGTGACCTAAACCATGTCCCACGTGTGCTTGTTTGAGCGCGTCTATCGTTCTAAGTGCTTGACAATGTTCTGAGCATCTGTGAACAGTCTTCTGCAAGGGGTTCCTTAGCTTGAGTGACGGTGCGATTTGATCGATTTCAGTTTCAGTTTTTTACAAGCGTTAGCTCTGTCAATTTTCCGACGTTTATCATCACTTTTCGTCTTTGTTTGGAGGTTCTTCCTCTTGTGCGAGCGAAAATGTTGCGTTTCCAAAGCGTGGGCGTGGTCGCCCGCGAAAAGCTGCCTCATCGAGTCTTTACCGCGGCGCATCGCCCGGATGCATCTTAAAGCCCATCGGTTTGTTCCAAACTTGTTTGGTGGAATGGGTTTTTGTTATTTTTCTCGCGCTTGTTTTTCCCCCAGAAAGCAACAAGTTGACGGACAGTGTGCAGTCGTTGAAGAGCCGAGAACGGTCTGCGTCAATGATGAACGTGCGGTTTTGTAAAGAGGCGAGCCCGAAAGAACAGCCAGGTTTGTCTCCGATTCAGAGTGCCGGATACTTTGTCAGCGATGCTTACATACGTGCTCTAGTGTTTAGTCCTTTGCTATGAGTGTTTTGTTGTTCTGGGCTTGTTTTTTGCCCTGATTGCGAGACTCCTGCCCACCGGCTATCAGTCACCACAGCAGTGCTACAGGCTCCTTCCTGTCCGACTTGTTTTCTCTCGAAAAGTTGACCTAGCGAAAATGTCGCGCAAGCAATGTTCACGCTTCGTCGAGAAGTCGAATGTCGCTCGTTCGAATGCTCAGTTTGAGTGCGGTTGCTGCTCGTACCGCAAGTGCGGTCGCTCGAAGCTAAGGCAACATGTGTTCTTTTTAGTAAGAACATTAGAATAGGCGTTCTGTAGCGTTCCAGAACATTGACAGAATCTCGTTCAGATTTGTCGTTGCATTAAGCTACCGGGCATTTGTTTCGGGCTTGTCGGTCCACTTTTCGGGTGGTCCACTTTTCGGGCTGGCTATATAGTATTCTGTATAACAGCAGCACGCATGTTGCGAAAATGTTTCTTGCTTTCCGATATGTGCAGAGCTCGCTGCCTCCGGTCGACGTGGAAAGAGCGGAGAATCGAAGTTTTCGCTTCCAATCAAACTCAATCGTGCGTCCGCAGGTGAGCCGCTTTGCTCTCGATTAACGTCTGTCTCCGACTGTTTCCGGTTTTCTCTGGGAACCTGGGGCTTACGAACGAAGCTAGTTGCACTGTCGCAAACTCAAATGCGAGTTTTTTTTCTAGGCAAACGTCGCGTTCGTCCGCCGAAAGCAACAAGGTTACCGACTGATGGCGGTACGCCGAAAGAGAATGGTAAGTCGCGCTGCTAATCTGGATGATAATGGTCATTTTTTGCGACGTAGGTCTCGGTGCGAGCAATGAGCAGACGACGGTGAAGCGTCGTGGACGACCACCGAAGAGCGACTTTGCGAAAGCGTTCAAAGGTATGCTACGCAAGTGTTTGCACAAAGTTCATGTAGTGTTTTAACTTGTTTCAACGAGACGTTTTTTCGCTGAGGTTTGCATATGCCTTTGTCATGTTAAGGCAATAAGTCACTCAGCTGCAGCGTCGATGCAAGCGGCAAACCGCGATGAAACCGAAGCGTGGAAGGTCGATCGTCCTCATTTCAGTAGTGATCACTTTGGGTTGACTGTTCGCTCCGTCGTTCGGTGGCAAGGGGGCTCATTATGTGTGTAGTTGCAGAAACCTGAATTTTTGAGGTTTTGAGCACCTTATGCGAACGAGAATCACAATTTTTTGACATTGTTGCGAGGGAACAGAGTGACATTATGTGGACAAACGTAATTCATCCGTCCTCGTTCTGTAAGCTCGGAGTTTGCACACTGCTTCCACGGGGAGTTTCGAGTATTTGCATTCGAACAAATGAGCTTATGTACAGTTGAGGTTTAGTCGTCACGTGACGTGGATGCACGGGTTTTGTTCTTCGGTTTTCTTTGTTGATTTTGTAATTTATGTTTTTAATTCTGATGTATACATACGCTTACAACAACAGTTTGCATGTTTATATGCTGAGCATGGTTGGAAGTTGGTTCGTATGCAGTTGCCGAGCAACAAGCAGTTCGTTGTGGACTAAGCAGTGTCACGCCTTGTCGGCTTTGAGAATATGATTGCTGAGATATGAGTTCGTATAACTTGGCTGAGAAGTGTTGAGGGATGCAACGTAGGAGACTTGGTACAGCCTTTCTGTCCTCGTGTTTTGTGGCCAGACGAATTCTTGAAGTTCGAAATGTGTTCCTATCTAGGGACACCACCGGGAACAGAAGATGGGTAAGCTGAAGTTCATCTGCGCGAAGTCTTCTCGATTATATGGCAGCAGGAATGGTCTCGAGAAGCACGTTCAGCATACGCATCGCACCTTAACATCAAGCGAGAAAGAAGAAGAGAAGGTGGAGCCTTGGCGCAAAGGTGCGTTACCGTCTGTGAACTTGAAGCGTCGGCTAGGTTAGTCTTTTCGTCTCTCTTCGTTTGTAGTTGTGGTGTCGACGGGAACACCGTTCCTGGTGGTGGTTTTGAAGGAGTGGCCGACCGTATGTGAGAAATGTCGTCGCACCCTCCACTTCCGCTCGAAGACGGTGCCGTGCAAGTGCAACCTTTGCTTGTTTTGGGTACCGTACAAGGGCAGTGTTCGAGTCAAGGACGCGACGTGGCGTAGCTTGCTCGAAACGAGGCAGAAGAACCAGAAGTGACGGTGACAGGGCGAGTTTTTGTGCTCAATATAGTCGAGTCAGTTTTCTGTGATTTCTGGCGTAAGCTGACTGTCAAGCTAGCAGTGATTGATTTAGCTATGTGAATGTCGGATACGCTGTTCAGGGAAAATTTTTGATATTTAATGTGTTGAGAAAGTGATATATATTTTTGATAGTTTGCGGTGGTTTTGATCGTGTTTGATTAAACTATACGTTTGTGAACGCACTGTCAACTTGCGGTCAAGCCGTCTCTGTCGTTACGCAGATAAAGCGATGAAAAGCTCGTTTTAGGAGTCCACACTTGCCTGTGTATTTTTGCCGCAAGCTGACACCGAGCTGAAAATGTGTGTTCTTAGAGAGACACCGTAGCTTAAGATCTACGAACGATCGGGAAGGCGACACACGCGTACAGATCGTGCAAGCGTTCCTTCAACACTGGCAGTGCGCTCAGAAAGCATCAGACTGGGAAGCAGACACATGGCGCCGCGCCGTCCTTGCGCTAAGAAGCAGTTGATTCGCGAGGATTTGACGCACCTGCCGCGTGATTCGCTGCCATTCAACTGCGATCAGTGTGAGTATCGAACTGGCGAAAAAAGCATCTGGGAGAAAACGATAACATCAAAGGTTAGTGTTTTTCGAGGATTTCCATGTTGTGAGGCGATCAGTCTTCAGTTTGAGCATCTCTTGAACAGCACCGTTGGCGATCACTATTTTGCACACATCGGCGACTCCTTGCAAGGCGTGTGGTCAAACGATCAAGTGTCGTTCGCAAAAGGCCCCGTCGAAGTGCAAGCACTACTTCTTCTATCCGCCGGCGATGAAGGAGCGCGATGAGATATTGCGCCAGACGTTTATCGATGATGACGTGACGAAAGGTGATCCAGCTTCTTTCTGTTTGCTTTGTCAACACATTTTGTCAGGTGAAGTGCTAAAATCGGGACATTTTGTAAGAGAACATGCGGAAATGACGGAGAGTGGAGACGTCTCTCGAATTTCGGTCAAGTATTGTGCTTATGTGCTGAGCTAGCCGAAATTTTTGAGTTTGCGTGGCTAGAGTTCGTTTTGTTTGTGCCTTGTATCACCGTTCATCTCAGTCAGTCTTGCTGGATTTTGATTCTGAGTCACAAATACAGGTGCAATATTGCAGCACAAGTGAACTTGATAAGGTAAAACAAATGCAGTGCAACACGTGTGACTCCTGGAGCACACAGGGTTCAGTGTAGAACCGCTAACGTGTGCCCAGTAGCCCACTGAAATACTCGAACTCAGCTTTTCATGGCCAATTTCTAGTGGGCACAGTC